>CAMOHE010035077.1:0-73738 GCA_946598075.1 Artocarpus hirsutus | reverse complement strand
TTGAGCTTCAAAGCTCAATCCGACTTGTTTTAACAAATCCTATAACATAAAAAATACATAGAAACCATAGATTATCATACTAATAAAACATGTAAATCTCTTTCCCCAAACTTTTATGCATAAAACATGTTTAAAATTCTCAAACATTGATTTTTACAGCACTTTACAAAAACGTGATCTAAATAGAAAATTATTCAAACTCAAAACAAACACAATTCAATTTGCATATACACAAAAGCACAAGCCCTGATCATGAAATAGAGAACAATTATATAATCTAAACATAGTAATTTAGAATAAAGGGAAGGTAGAGAAGAATTTAGGTTTTTGGTTAGAAACTCTACCATGTTTCCTTGAGAAATTGTTATTAGGTTTGACATTTTGCTTGAAGAAAGAGATCCTAAGTTGAGATGAAACTTTTTGATCAAATTGAGAAAGTGAAGGAAACAGACGAAATAGAAAGAGGGAGAGAAGGGGTAAGTGGTGTGAAATGTGAAGAAAAATGAGTTGTCTGATATGTTTTAGGAGTCGGTAGCTTTGGACATGTGAGTGAATATTCTTATTGGGAGACTCAAAAAAAAGAAAGAAAAGAAAAGGGATAAGGCCTTTGTGGGGAACAAAGCAAGTGACTTGTTTGATAAGTCTTATCTTTTATTTATTTATTTATTTATTTTTTAACCATTACACATGAAGGACAATAAAGGATGGTCTACCATGATGTTTTGGTAAATATACTAAATAAGTATAGAAAATTTTCAAAAATTCTAAAAATAAGTAGAAATAAATATTGTGAAATAGATTTTAAATGAAACAAATTTTTGATTAACACACCAAAAATTAATGTAATTACCTTAATACCCGTTAGAAAAATAATAGGCGTCACACAAATTCAATTCTTAAATCTCCTCACAAGTTATGGACAAGTAGGAAGACATCCATAAACCATATTTGCATATGGGGATATCTGGCTCATGTCCTGTACAAGGAAATGAACAATTTGGAAGCATGTTTGGAAGTTTGTGTGTTTATATAGGATATCCAAAAGGGACTAAAAGGGGTTATTTTTATAACCCAAAAGAAAATAAAGTCTTGGTCTCAACTAATGCAACATTTCTTAAGGGAAGTTATAAGAACGACTTTAAGCCTCCTAATAAAGTGGCACTTAAGGAGTTGATGAGTGATTCAATTACTCCAGGGGTTTAGGTTGAAACCAATTTAATCAATGCAGAAAACCAACCACATAATAACCTAAGGGGCTTTGGTATAGTGGGAGGATCGAGTGTTAACCTGAGAGGTATAAGTTCAATGGTGAAGCCTACTTGACTGAACCGATTGAATATGATAGGGATCCTTACACTTACATAGAGGCTATGGATGATGTTGATTCAAAGCCTTGGACAGAAGCTATGAACACTGAGATGAAGTCTATGGAGACTAATCAAGTTTAGGAACTTGTGGATCTTTCTGAAGGGGTAAAACCCATAGGTGTAAGTAGATCTATAAGAGATAAAGAGGAGCAGATGGGAAAGTCGAAACCTATAAGGCTAGACTGGTAGCTAAGGGATAAATGCAAAAGGAAGGAATCGATTATAAGGATTCGACTGTAGCCATGCTTAAGTCCATCCGCATTTTCTTGTCCATAGCTGCCACTCTTGACTGTGAGATTTGACAAATAGATGTCAAGATGGCTTTTTTGAATGCTATCTTGATCAGTCCGTATATATGATGCAACCAGGCAGGTTCAAGGGTAAAGGTCAAAAAGGCAAGTTCCATAAGCTGCTAAAATCAATTTATGGACTTAAGTAGACTTTCTGTTCTTAGATCATAAGATTTGATCAGGAAATCAAGAGTTATGGGTTCGACCACAATGTGAACAAACCATGTGTCTACAAACATATTAAGGATAGGAATGTGGTTTTTTGTGGATGACATTTTGCCAATTGGTAATGACGTTGGGGCATTGTTATCGGCCGAATTATGGTTGATCAAGCGGTTTGACATAAAGGACTTGGGTGAAGCTAATTATGTTCTAGGTATCCAAATCCTTTAGGATAGGAAGGACAAATTGATAGCTTTATCCCAAGCGGCATACATAGATTAAATTCTCAAGAAGTATGGAATGCCAATTCTAAGAAAGGTGGACAACCATTTTGGTTTGGAATTACTCTTTCAAAGAAAGACTCTCTAAAGTATGATGAAAAAAGAAAATATATGAAGAAGGTGCCTTATGTTTTAACAGTAGATAGTCTCATGTATGCGATACTTTCCGCAAGACCAGACATTTATTATGCAGTCAGGATAGTAAGTAGATTTCAGTCGGATCTAAGACTGAATCACTAAGTTATAGTCAAGCATATTTTCTAGTACTTGAGAAGGACTAGAGGTTATATGCTAGTGTATTTGGGTGAGGATCTGACACCTCTAGGACACATTGATTTGGATTTCCATTCTTGTCTAGATTTGAGAAGATCGACTTCTGGTTCTGTGTTTACTCTGGGTAGAGGCACCATTGTTTAGAGAAGTGTTAAACAAGATTACACTTTGGATTTAATGATGGAGGCCGAGTATGTGACAGCTAGTGAGGCTTTGAAAGAAGCAGTATGGATCCGTAAGTTTCTTACGGATCTTGGGGTAGTTCTTAGTATGGATAAGGCAGTATTGCTATATTGTGATGACACTATAGCAATAGCTAATACTAAGGAACCAAGATTTCATAAGAAGAGTAAGCATATTCATCGAAAGTATCATATAATAAATGACATCATGGTAATATAGAAATGTGCTTGATCACGTCGATGGACATTATGGCCTATTTAAAGGCTATAGGGATACAAGATACGTCATATTTACTCACTTAGTGTAAGTGAGAGATTGTTAGACATAGTATTCTAAGGAGAGAAATCTTGTAATATGTTTTTAGAGACATTTTATCAATAAAGAATTTATTCATTATTCATATACCAAATGTTGTCGTCTTTATGTTCATTTATATTGAATGTATGATAAGCAAACAAAAATCTAAGACTGTCAATCTAAACCTTTAAGAATCATGCATATGATAGACAGATTATACGTAAAACATGAATTTAAAAGGTGATGGTCCAAATCATAAGATCCACAATCAAGCGAATAAAATTGGGCGCTTTATTCATATTAAGATTGTTATGTTGTCTACATCTCAGATGGGAGATGGCTTGTCTTGGTCATCGAAATGGGCCTCTATGAGTAGAAACATTAGTGCATTGTCATAGGTGATAATGTATTGGATCAAGACAAAAAGTTGAATTGATTTAGTTAATAATTTCATTTGTTCAAATTAATTCACTTTAGACAATCATATCTGTTGTGCCTTAATTCTGAAATGACTAATGGACCCGTATTCTTAACTTATGTCATTTGATGTATCAAAGGGTGACATATAGGTTTAATGATGGTACACATATTAGTACATTGAAGGCATGACTTTTGATTTACATAAACTTATTATTCATAAATATGGAATCCATAGCTCTTTTGTAGTGTTAATGATATTTTCTTATATGCATTATTGTGTAATTGAAACACCAGAGCGCTCAACCATTTGGATACATAGTGGTAACCGAATGGCATAATATTTATAAATAGTAAGTATTCTAATGGTATGATAATGGAACATAAGATAAAAATAATCAAAAAGTTAAAATAGAATTTATCCTTAAGCTGATTATAAATATCCTATAGGGATGTAACACATTATGATACGCCATGACCAATTAGCTCATTGGAGCATTGTAATTTTATATAGTTCGAGAGTGTAGCTCTAAGCTTTTAGTGGAGTAGCATTAGCGTTGATAATTATAAAATATGTATCTATGATATTGTATTTTATAATTATATGAGCTTAAACTATATATGTCCATCAGGTCTCCTTTGTTAGCTCATAATAATCTTGTAATGACACGGCGTATTTTTTCTACATATTGGTAAATTATGTTAAATTATTAGATTGGCTAAAATTTAAGCTAATTAAATTTAATAATTCATGTTAGTTTATTGATTGAATTAATTTTGAAAATTAATTCAAGATAAACATGTTGAATTATTTGGATAATATTTTATTTGTATAGGTTTATCTGCATATAACTATTTGTAATCAGACAACTTTTCTATTGGGTATTTGAATTAAAATTGAGACTCTATAAAAAATACATGGGTTAAATAAAATAGGATTTATCCAATTGGTTGAGATTGAATCAATCGGGTCAACTTGAGGAAATTTGAATTGAATTCAAACTTTAGGATCGTGACAATGCAGTCGACTGTGCCTTTATATCGTGGTCAACCATGGTAGTTTATGAATTTTTCAATCTGAACTTGATTCAAACTTGAATTTTAAAGCCTAAAATGATAAGGTTTAACCCTAGATCTGACTGCTATAAATAGGGGTGATTTTTCTTTGTTGTTTAGATCATTTGAGAAGCATAGAGTGAGTATTCTAGCAACAGAAACTCTAAAACTCCCTGAGAGCTATTGTTCAACATTGAAAACCTTAGCTCTAGATCTTCTTAAGGGGTTGGAATGAGAGTCACTAGAGGAAAAGCTGTATGATATGTGACCACCCACACTCTAATCATGGATAAAGAATAGCAAAGAAGACCAATTGGTTAGGCTCTTCTGCAAGATTCTTCTCTTCATAGATTACTGTAGCTTTTCAATTCACAAAAGAGATTAATAAGATCTGTCATTAATTTATGTATTTAGCATGTCAAACTTATGTTTTGAAAAATGCTCTTCTTTAAATTTTTTAAGATTCCACTGCATATTATTTTCCAACAGCTGTAACCTACTAGGTTCCAACTTGAAACCTACCAGATTCTAACATATTTTTTTTAACCTACCAGATTCTGCCTTAGAACTCGCAGGGTTCCATCCCAAAACTAGCTGGAACCTGCCAGGTTTTGTCCTAAGTCCCGCCAAATTCCAACACAAAACCCTATAGATTTCATCCAAAAAAATAGCTAGAACTATCATATTCCACCCTAAAAACTGCTGGACACAGAACTCGCCAAATTTTGTCCAAAAAATCACCCGAATAACCAAAATCTATCCCAAAACTCATCAAAATCTGCCAAGTTTCAACATAAAATCCTCCAGGTTCTAGCAAGTACCCACCAAATTCTGTCCAAAAAAACACCGGAACCCACCAGATTCTGCTACGAAACATGCCAAGTTCCAAATTAAAAAAAAATCAAGCAAAATCTCAAATCAAACCACAAAACTCAATTCTAATCAAATATCTTTTCCAACAAATTTACTAAGCAATAAAAAATTAAGTAATTAGTGAACAAATTCACTCAATTCTCTTCTTAACAACTTGCATTCAAACTTGTAATTACTGAATCATATCTTGATCTATATGTCCATTGGCAAATTATTAAAATTGATTGTTTTGGATTCAAATAATTAAGAATAGAAGTCAAGCATACTTCCAAGTTCCAAGATATTGATTCGATTTAAATGATTAGAATTGAATCAATTACAGATTACAGTACTAAAAGAATACTTGGCTTCTATTGATTCGATTCCAAAAACTCCGATTTAGATGATTGATAGAAGTCATGCATTCTTTCCATATTTTCTAAACAATTACAAACTACAATACTAAAAGTTTCATACCAAACATTATAGTCAACATCTCTATCACTAAATATGATAATTTTGAATCATAAAGGAGTAAATTATGCATCAAGAGATAATTAAAAATCAAAATATCAAATTTAAAAATGCGGCAACCAATTACAAAAACTTGCCAACATATTAATAGATCGGTCTAAAAATATCTTTGTACAGCAATACACTAAGATTTAACATAATCATCACAGCTAGTCATTTGTGTCATAATAGAAAGTAATATCAATGTTGAGCTCACTATAGGCTGCGATCTCATCAAGACGATCTTGGTAGATAATGAGACTTAGAAAATGTACATTTCTTAAAGCTAAAATCAATCATTTTGCGTTCATGTTTTTAGTTAAAACCTTTAACTAAAGCAATTGTATGTTAAATAGTATTTTAGTGCTTAGTGTTAAAAATAAGTTTAATTATGAGCTTTTAATATGTTTTTATGTTTAGCAATATTTTCGGTAATTTTTAGAATCATTTTTGTGTGTAAAATATTAATTTAGTTTGAAATAAATTAAAACCATAAAAATAATGTATAGTAATTTTATTTTGAGTCTTAATCCATTTATAGTGAGTTTTAAGTTTGTAAATATATTTTATAATATTTTTAGTAATTTTTAAAAATATTTTTTATTCATAAAAATTATATTGGTGTCAAATTCACCGAGATTATTATTTGAGACAACCTTATACTTAGGGTTGTATTGGATTGCACTTTTTAAGACCCAACAAGTTTTTTGACGTTGTTGTTGGTGAATAGAATTGTTTTAACTGCAGTATATTTTGTATATTATATTCCCTTTTTTTAATTTTTTATTTTACTAACTTATTTTCTGTTTTATATTTAAGTATACTTATAAGAATTAAGTATTATTTATGTAGAAATTTTGAATGCATTCTAGGTACATCAATTAGTATTCATGTATACTATTCATAGGTTACTATGGATTGTTTACTATTCATAAAACATTGAAAAATAAAAAATTCCAAAAATTAAAAAAAATATTTCTTTTTAATTATATTTTTATTATTTTGTTAGTTTTAGGCTTTAGATTTAAGTTTTTCGTAATCCTTAAATAAAACTTGTGTTTTTGAGGAAAAATATACTTTGAGGAAGTTTTGCTTGAGGACTAGTACTGGTTCTAAAATCTTTCCCATAACCAATTACTTTAGAGATTCTTCCAACACCAGTCATTCCAAGAATACTATTCTGACTAAGAGGTTGGTTTTTAAGGACCCATCAGCCCACCAATCTTTCTTGAAAAAAATTATTAAAGGATATAATTCCTAAAATCTACAAAATAGATATGGCAGGTGCTCTGCACTCACTACTTTATTCTCCCTGAACAAAGAAAAGATTAGTATCTCGTTCCGAAAACTTAGTAAATAATTTAAATAATTGTATGCCAGTTTGGTCTTGTGTTTCTAAAACCTGTAGATTGGTTTGGAAAAGTTTAGAACAACCTTTAGTCATTGATAAGAATGCTAAAATTTTTGAACTTTTCAAGCAAGTCAAGATTAATATTCTACTTTTAGATACAATCAAACAAGTCTCATCTTATGCTAAGTTTTTGAAAGATCTAAGGAAGTATAATGTCACTAAGACTATCTTTTTAGCAGCGAATGTTAGTTTCATAACTCAACATGATTCACCATTGAAGTACAAAGGTCCAGAATATCCCACAATTTCTTGTATCATAGGAAAAACTCAAATTGACCATGCATTGTTAGATCTTAGTGTTATTGTTAACATTTTGCCTTATTTTGTTTACCAACAATTAGGTTTAGGTGAACTTAAGCCAATATCTATCATACTTTCGTTAATTGATCATTCTATGAAAATTTCAAGAGGAATAGTTGAGGATGTGTTAGTTCAAATTAATAAGTTTTACTTCCAAGTAGTCTTTATTGTTTTGGATACACAACCTGTTTCTACTTCAAATTTTCAAGTCTCAATAATTTTAGGTCATCCATTTCTTGCAACTTCAAATACCTTGACTAATTGTAGAAATAGTGTGTTGAAATTGCCTTTTGAAAACATGACTTTAGAGTTCAACGTATTCAACATGTCACAACCCGCTGCTCAATAGTGTAAAGTTGACTTTGTTGAAGGAAGTACCTCTATTGGACTACTTGACCCTTTAATAGGTTTGGTTAATTCTTTTGAATAGAATGATCCATCAAAAGTTGAAACTTATTTCATGTCTGCTTTAATTGATGAAACTCATAAATTTAAGAATTCGATTGTCACAAAAAGCAACAATGAAAAAAATGATTAAAGAAAGGAAGTAGTTGATGAAATTGAAATTGTTGAAAAATAAAGAGTTTGATCTTGAAAAGAAATTTCTTAAAGTCGGAGATAACTTAAGTTTTGGAAATCTTTTCTCTTTGTAAATATGAACCAAGTAATGTTCCATCACTAATCATTGATCTTGTAGATTCGGATAATGATAAGGAGAATGAATTGGATTAGAAATATCAAGAAGCATTAGTTATGAGAATTTTTGGAGACTTTCTTTTTCTTACAAACCAAACTCAAATGATCATTTTAGTCCCACTGTTGAATTTATTTATGTAAATTCATACTCAGATAATCAAACAGTCTCTTTTAAATAGTATTTTAATTTTTGTTTTGCTTTTGTTTTTGTTTGTTACTTTCTTTATTTTTACTTTATTTGGTGTGTTGTTTTTCCTAAAATTCAGAAAAGTTATTTTAAAAATACATGTATAGTATTTAAGATTATGGAGGATAAAATAAATAATCAATTGGTATTTTTGCATCAATGGCCTCTAGAAACATATTTTAATGAAATGAATAACACTAAATTTTTCTAAATTTTAGAATTTTGTAAGATACAAAACACAAAAAGATAAAAAAAATTAAAAAATGTTTAAAAATAAAAATTAAAAAAATTGAAAACACAAAAATATTTTTAGTTTGTTAATAAATGTTTGTGTTTAGTGTTTAATAGTGCATAGTTTCCTGTTAGATTATTTATCTTATTTTTAGTTTAGTCCATCACTATTTAGAATAGTGTCTCATGCACCTGTAAGTTTTCCCAGTGTGTAAACAGTATCACACCCTTTGTCTATATAATCTATCTCTGTGCATCTAGGCTTAGAACTCTTTGCTCTTTCTCTCCAAATTTTTACTCTCTATTTCTCGAATTCTCTCTGCTTTCTCTCTAAGAGTCCTAGAAATTTCCCAGAAATCCTTCAAATTCTATGATCTTTAAACATTTTTTTTCCAGAAACTCTTCAATCTCTTCTCTCTTAATCCCAAAAAATATCTCAATACTCTCAAACACTCTCAAATCAACTCAAAGTTTCCATATCTCTCAAAAGTTCTCTCAAACATCTCCCAATAATCTCTAATATACTCTCAAGAATCTCATTTTTCTCTTTCTTTTATTGTGGATCCTAAATACGAGCATCTTAAGAAATACTTTCTTTCTTTTTCTAAAAAAGAAATCAGACAGAAGTATTAAACTAGAATCACTCATGTATGGCTAATTTCTCTTTTTCATCTCCAGTTGATATAAAAATGTATATAGAAGGTCTAGTTCGTCCTAGTGATGTTACTAATAAAGGTCTACCTAGGACAGATATGAGTGTATGTGGCTCAAACTATACCATCTCAGTGTCCTAAGTGTTCTCATCAAAATTGTGAGTGTAAGTGTAGATCAAAAGTTCTTGTATCTATGAATGAGGAATATAAAATACTTTTTTGTAAGGATGGACTTTTAAAAGAAATTTAGATCATCTTCACAATTCTCTTTTAGACCATCCTAGTAGGTATGTTTAAAGAGCAACTTGTAGACTTTGGCTTGTAGAAAAAGAACATCTACGGAATTTGACGTTAAAAGACCCAATTGTTCAGTTTGAGGAAAGTTAGATGGGAAACAAGCTCTCGATCCATCTAGTTTGAATCAAAATCTGTAAAGTTTTTGGTTTTTGTGAGTTTTTATTCTTTAAAAAATGTTGAAAATTTATTCAAGAAATAATCTTGGTTTTACAAAAAAAAATATCAAAATAGCTGAGTGACGGAATTTTAGGAGACGCATTTGATGAATATAAGTTTTTAATTCATTCTCAAATAAAATTTCATCAATAAAAAATTTTTGTTTTTGTTTGGTCTTCATAGTAGTTGTAATTGTGGTTGTACTATATATCTTTTAAATATTTTGACTTTTTTTAATCTATCAGATGCATTATTTTCTTCAGAAGTATTTTATGTGTCGTGTAAGATAAGTTTTGTTTTGATTTTTAGAATTAAATCCCATTTGATCAAAAGTTGTATAACAGTGTTGTATTTTTTAAAAGCTAAATAGTATTGTCAAGTTAAAATTTTTAAAAGTTCTACAGTTATGTCACATCTGTCATCTATTCATACATGTCCTTATAGCTATCGTTCTATGTTTTTACCCAACATTTTAACTTTGTCTATACTCTAATATATATAAAATCTTATTTTTAGTTTAGGTTTTATTTAGAGCGGCATTAAATAAAGTCAGCCTAAGAAAACATAAAACCTTTAAAAAAATAGTCTTAGTTTTAGAAACCATTATGGAATCCTCCTTCCAATCATCTCAAAGCTTCAAAAACATCTATGTGTTTTATGATTCTAATACAAAAAAGGGTAATGATTACTTAAATGCTGCATTCCACTTAGGTCAAGTCTTGGCTAAGAAAATGATGAATCTTCTGTATGGATGAGGTAGTGGTGGTATTGGAGCTTTAGGTTTTATTCTATGTATTTTTGCTCAAGGTCGTCTATGTGGTCAAACCATAGGTACTGAAAGGATTGTAGCAGGTATCCTAGAGTGAATAAAACACGTAATTAGTTCTTTTGATTTTTTCTTGCTTTACCCATAGGTCAAAGAACTCTAGAAGTACTTTTTCTTATCTCTAGCTAGATATTGCTAGGAATTCATTCTAAACCCATTGGTTTGTTAAATATAAATAGTTATTTTGATAGTTTGTTCAGTTTTCTAGATAATGTTGTGGATCAGAACTTTCTTGTAGAGTCAGGTAAGAAGATTTTTGTCTCTGCTTCGACTATTGAGGAATTGCACAAAAAGATGCAGATTGTCATTCTTGAGTCAGACACTAAAACTTCAAAGCTGGATTGGAAGAAGGAAAATAGCAGAAAATGATCTCGAGATTTAGATCTTTCTCTCTAACTCTTTAATCTATGGTTTTACCTATAGCATATTTTTGTTTGTTTTATATTTGTGTCTTGAATAACTACTCTTGTGTATATATATATGCATATATATATATATATGTTGTTGCTCTTTCAAATTAATTTTGTTAAACACTAGGGACAATGTTCAATTTAAGTTGGAAGGTCAAAATTTTTCAAAATTTGTCCAAATTTTTTTGATTTCATGTCTGTGGTCTAATGGGACTAATTTTTAAAAAACCAACCAAATAAAAAAATGAAAAAAAAATAAAAATCTAAAAAAAAAATGGTGTGTTGTTTGTAAAACTTTAAGATTCATATCTTCTAAAGTTGGGAAGGCTGACTGACAGATTTTATCTTGAAACGCATCTTGATGTGGTCTGAAAATGTAATCTTGTGTGTTTTTATATTCTTATCTTTACATCTTCTTTTTGTTGCATGCATGTTTGAAGGTGGTCGAGTAAGGAATATGAAATGCATCTTCACCTTATTAGAAATTGCCGAGTAAAAAAGTGATTAATATTCTTGAAACGTATTTCTAAATGTTTAAAATGTGTATCTACTTTGCATCTGCTTGTTTAAAAAAAATTAAAAAATTGAAAAATCTTAAAAAAATAAAAAAATTTCAAAAACTTAAAAACATATCTATGTAAATATTTTTGTTTTTTGGTGATTTGCCACCTATCCGATGATAAAATCAAAGCTTATATCATTTTCATGACTTGAGGTAAATTCAAATATTACTTAAACGTATGGTAGTGTCTTTTGTCTGCCTCATATTTAGGTTGAGATTTTTCCCAAATCTAAATATCTTGAACTATAATTTTTTATATTAATTTAGAGATTGATTATGTTAATATAATCTGATTTACTTTTGCAAAATCTTATAACTTGTTTAAATCCTTCTTGAGGCAAAATCCTAGATAACACTAAGTTATAGATATAAATTAGGCCATCTTTGAATCGTTTGAGCCTTTCAAGCTTACATGTTTACATTTTATATCTCTAGTCACCCTGTTGACCTTAATATTTCTATTTTTTTTAAACCACTAATTTTAGCCTAGCCTTTTAATAAATTCGTAATCCTTTTTTCACTCATAAGGCATCTGATTTTTCAAATGTACTTTGAGTTTATGCTAATGTTATGAGAGGTTGGTAGGGTTATGGAAGTCTGATCTAAAAGTCTGTTATTGCAGTTACTCTATAAGTTTGTAACTTTCAATTATTTTGTATTTCTATTAAAAAAAGAAAAAGAAAAAATTTAAAAAAAGATGAATAAAAGGTGGATGACAAATGAATTGTACTTTTTAAAAGGCTCAAAAATTTTTGTAAATGTTTTATAGGTGAACTTAGCTTCAAATCTATCCTTTATCATACCTTTTACGCTAGCCTTATATTACAAGCTGAACAAAGTCCTAATGATCTTTAATGAAGTATTATACTACATTAGTGGAGAGAAGGATGAAAACAAACTTATGAGATTTCATTAAAATAAATTAGTTTATATTAATGTAAATTTATTTAGTTAGTATGCACTGATTAGTAATAGAAAAGCACATACACACGGAAAAATCCATCTTAAATATGAAACATGCTCTTAAAATGTACCTGAACTTGATTAATATTTACATTTTTTCTTTGAGGTCATGAATTTGAGATAACCACTAAGGAAAATCTATGACAAGTCTCCAGCTTTTGAAAAACCAAACCCTCAGTCTGTTTTTAAGTTTTATTGGTTTAATTGCTCAAGACTAGCAATAAGTTGGTTGGGGGTGTGATAATACTTAGAAAATGCACATATTTTAAAGCAACAATCAATTATTTTGCATTCATGTTTCTCATTAAAACCCTTAATTAAAGCAACTATGTGTTAAATAGTATTTTTTTTAGTGTCTTGGTGTTAAAAATATGTTTAATTATGAGTTCTTAATATGTTTTTATATTTAATAATATTTTTGATAATTTTAATAATCATTTTCATATGTAACGTATTAGTTTTGTTTGAATTTAATTAAAACCATAAAAATAATGTGTGATGATTTTATTTTGAGTCTTCATGTATTTTATAGTGTGCTTTAAGTTTGTAAATATATTTTATAATACTTTTAGAAATTTTCAAGTCTTAAAAATTATATATATATCAAACTGAAAGGACTTAGAATTTTAGAAGTTTGTAAATATATTTTTTGTTTTAGTTTAAAATAATTATTTTTAAATTTATTATAAATATTATTTTGTAAAATAATTAATTTGTTTTAATTTTCTATCTTTAGATTTGAAGTGAAAAAAAGGGAGCAAAATAGCACCTAAATGGGCAAAATTAGACAACAAATGCTTTAAAAATAAACAAGAATTCGAGTTTGAAAATGTAACGCCACCTTACAGACGACACAATAATCGTTACTTTCATCTTTGTTATCATTATTTATAAGATAAACTATTTAAATTTAAACACAACTTGATAAACATATCCTAGGATCCATGCATTCAAATTTTTTTTAAAAAAAAATATTCTAAGTATTTCAAATCCTTTTTTTTTTCATAGTTTATCAATGCCAAATTAACAAAACCATAATTCAAATAAAATTTTAAAACAAACTTTAAAATCTATTTAAATAGTTCGGTAGACTAAACTTCAACAAAATAAAAAAAATATAAAACAAGTCTTTTTACTTAATAGTACGGAAATTTAAGCATTCAAAGAAATAAAAACATAGTTCAAAAAAATTATTCTTTCTTGGCGTTCTTCCATTTCCTATCAACCGTTTATAGCCCACATACCCGTCCTCGCCCCCCACCTATTCCATGGTCCTCTTACCTTTATCTGCAACATGAATATAAACTAAGTAAGCAAAAGCTTAGTAAGTATACTTTCTTATCTCACAACATATAACATTTCATGAACACCTTTATAAAACATCATAATTATAACCATCATAAACATAATAGAACACTTGGCACAGTTTCAAATGAAACATATCTTTCATTATCATTATCCATATTCAAAACTTCATTCATTTTATCTTTGGGGCCCAAGTGTTGCACCATAAACATCATCGTCGTAGGCACGCCATCATGAGAGGAGAGGGGTAGCTAATCCCAAACCAAACATGACAAGTCCAACCTTTGGGACATCATAAACATAAACATAACCATAGGGTGTTCAACACTTAATTAAGTGATACATATATATAGATATACTTTTAACATACATCATCATTGAAACATTCGTTAAATTTTCTTGTTGCAATAAGAGTTTTCATAAGAAAATAACATGTAAAAACAACTTAAAATTATCATAAAACATATTCCCAAAACTTTTTTTCGTAAATTTTTATCATGTTGTAAGTGAGAATGTACTTACTAGTCTTGCTTGTTTACTAAACCTTAACTTCGGTGACATTGCTGCGGTTTTCGGTGTGCTCGTCTTTTGGAGTGTTCATGTCAAACATTCATATTGACCATAAGTCATTAGCAATACTATCAGCAATATATAAACATCACGTACTATCATTACACATCACCTTAGCACGTAATAAAATCAAGAAGCACAAAATCACAATTTATGAACCTAGGGCATAATTCCCAAAAGTAGGCAGAATGACCTTTATTCACTTAAAAATTCATAACAGTTTCATCTTAACCCCAAATCAGTCAAAACTAGTGACATTAGAAACTAGACTCAAAAACAAAGAATTCGATATATTATATGCACATTTTGACAATAATTTGCATGAAGAAAAAGTCCTCGAAATTCATTCTAAATTTTGGGTCTATGTAAAATTGTATAACTTTCAAGGTCAACTTTGAAAAATCATAACTATTAAATAAAAACTCTGATTCAAGCGATTCAAAAGCCAAACGAAAGCTTAAGATGTCTAGTATTTGGGAAAAATATAAACAAAGCAATACAGAACAAAAATTGTTAAAACATGATGATTGCTAGGTGTTTATATGAAAAGTAGGCATAAGGCATAAAAAAAAAACTCAATACCAATTAATAAGCCAATAAAACCTCAATTAAAATTGTAAACACATAATTAACATAATACTAATTGATAATAAAATATAACCATAAAGATCTACATAATAAAATATGAAAATCTATTATATCTCCAACCTAAGGTTTAACGAAAGGTTAATCAAAACAAGTAAATCATCAACTCTTTACAATCACAAATTCATATAAAATACATATAATAAAAGAATCTTTGTGATGAGAATAATAATTCTAATACTAACACAATACACCAAACTATAACATATCCAAAAATTAGTATTAAATAAATTTTCAACAATTCAAAACATGCATTAAAATTCAAAAACCAAACAAACTCCAATTACCTAAAGCAGTGAGCAACACACGGTCACAAAATTCCAATAATTAAAATAAAATAATTTTAACCCTGAAAATTTTATGACAACCTAATAACATATATATACAGTACCACAAAAAGTCTCATTAGCAAATAAATTTGTTTTTGGCCATACAAAGAGGTCACATCAACAAGAAGTCCCGAATTCAATGAATAGATAGCCATAAAAACCTATCTTGAAGAAAATTTAAGAACTCATAAAATATTCATCAAGTAACCACAAAATTTTCTAGATCATAACTTAATATATGCATGAATATCTTTGTAAAATTTCGTTCAAACCAAAGGTTGTTTGCCCCTTAAACATGGACTATACTGTTGTGCAAAATACCGATCAGCAATAGTTTCGTCATGAGTGGCAGAGAATAAAAATTTAATATCTCAGCATAGAAAATTTCAAATAAGGTGAAATTTTGAGGAATATCACATAACACATATGTAAACATCATACTAATATTTCAAGGCAAATGGAAATTTGTAGACAAAGTTATAGGGGTCAGATTACAAAGGAAACAAAATTTCAGCAATAGTCTAGAATGAGTTTCTTACCCCAAAAATGATTCTTCTCAATTCTCTTGAATTTATCTAAGTGAAAACCCAATATTTCATTCAATTGTTTACAAAAAAAATAATAATAATAAAGAAGAGAAAGGAAGAAAACATGAAAAAGAAAGAGTGTCCAAGAAAATTTTAAAGAGAGAGAGAATTTTCTTTGGCTAGAAATTAAGAGAATGGAGACTTTGGTGGCTTAGAGGTATATTTATAGGTTTATGAAAGAGAAGAGACTAGATAAGTATAGAAAACCCTAATCCTAATCTAATTCAATTTCTCTTTTTTTTTCCTTTTCTTTTTTTCTTCTTTTCTTTTCTTTTTTTTTTTTCTCACGGCAATCTACCGTTTTCTTTTCCTTATACATAAGTTTATATTCATATATATATATATATATATATTATAATATATATAATACTAATTATAATATAAATATAATATATTATGTAATATATAATAATCGATTATATATAAAATATAACATAATTTAGTTATAATATAATATAAAATAATTATAATACATAATTATTTATATGTCGCAATAATTTTTATTCCTATGACCTCGGAAAAGCATATTAATTTTCACATGTAATTATCATGATATCGAAAATGTTATAAAAAAAAATATGCAATAAAATTCATGTCATTATCAAGAATATAACTGTAGACATACATAACCCTAGAGTATTATAAAGATTATAAATTTAGAGCTAATTGAAACTCAAAAAAAATAAATAAATACTTTTAAGCTTATCATCACGTTTGACATGAACATTCTGAGTACATCGATCCTACGAAACCGTCACATACGACATTACTAAATAAAAAGTCAATTTACTTAACATAAATAATTATATCACTAAAGTATCACATTCTAACATTAAATTAACATAAGTATCCATAGAAGAAAACAGCAGGCGTTACAACTCTCCCCACCTTATAAGAGTTTCGTCCTCAAAACTCAAAACCATTGCGGATACTTGGCCCTCATATCATCCTCACGTTCCCATGTAGCTTCTTCTACCTCGTGATTTTGCCACAAAACTTTAATAAAGGGAATTTCTTTATTCCTTAAGATTTTAGTTTTTCAATCTAAAATCTCAATCGACTTATCTTCATAGCTGAGATCTTCTCTTACCTCAATCACCTGTGGTTTGATCACGTGAGTAAGGTCCAGGACATACCTTTCAAACATCGAGACATGAAACACATCATGGATAGATGACATCTTCGATGGCAAACTCAACTGATAAGCCACCTTGCCTATCCGCTTCACAATTTCATAGGGTTAAACAAACCTCGGGCTTAGCTTGCCTTTCTTCCCAAACCTCATGACTCCCTTCATTGGTTCAACTTTTAGGAACACAGAATCACCTACAGTGAATTCCAAGGGCCTTTTCCTTTTATCGGCATAACTCTTCTATCGACTTTGAGCAGTCTCGATTCTTTTACGTATTAACTTTACCATCTCTAACGTCTCGTTAACAAAATTTGTCTTTTCGCTATCATCGCTTTCCATTATCTTCTTTTCTCCAGCTTCATGCCAACATATAAGCAATCTACACTTTCGCCCATATAGAGCCTCATACGGTGCTATTCCAATTGTTGCCTGATAGCTATTCTTATAAGCAAATTCTAGTAACGGTAACATCTTACACCAACTTGTCTTGTAATACGGAGCATATCCTCCAAAATCAAATTCGTTCTCTCGATTTGGCCATCATTCTGAGGGTGAAAGGCTGTGCTAAAGTGCAACTTAGTACCCATCGTAGTCTGCACGCTTTTCCAAAAATTGGAAGTGAACCTACCGTTACGATCAGAGATGATAGACTTAGGAATTCCATGAAGCCTCACTATCTCCTTGAATAAAGTTCTGCTAATCGATCCATAGAGTAGCTGATCTTAATGGGGATGAAGTGTGCCATCTTTGTCAATCTATCAATAACAACCTAAATGGCATCATATCCATTTGTAGTTCTTGGCAAACCTATGATGAAATCCATCACAATCTCCTCCCATTTCCACTCAGGTATCTGAATTGACTGCAAATCACCACCAGGTCTTTGGTGTTCAGCTTTAACTTGCTAACAAGTCAAACATTTCTTTACATACTTAGCAACATCACGCTTCATTCCAAACCACCAATAGCAATCCCTTAAATCATTGTACATATTTGTCGCACCTGGATGGATTGAATAAGGAGTATTATGGATTTCTGCTAAGATCCTTTCCCTTAAACCATCAACATTAGGAACACATAAGCAGTTCTTAAGATATAGAGTTTCATCATCAGCAACTCAAAACTCCTCACATCTTCCTCCCTTGATTTCCCACTTGATCCTTACTAGACTTGTATTTTTATCTTATTTGCCTCGAATATCATCATATAATGATAGAGCAAGAGTCAATGCTAAAAATTGTCCTGATATAAGTTCCAAACTAAAGTCTAGAATTTCTTTCCTTAAAGGCTAGGACATCGCTTGCAACGAGATTAGTGTTACAATAGTCTTCCTACTCAGAGCATCAGCCACCCGATTTGCCTTTCCTGGATGGTACAAGATTTTACAATCATAATCTTTCACTAGTTCCAACCATCTCCACTGCCTCATGTTCAGGTCCTTTTGAGTGAAAAAGTACTTTAAACTTTGACGGTCGATGTAGATCTTAGATTGAACTCTGTATAAGTAACATCTCTAAATCTTCAATGGAAAAACTACAGCTGCCAACTCGAGGTCATGAGTAGGGTAATTCTTCTCGTAATCCTTCAGTTGTCTTGAGGCATAAGCAATCACCCTATCATTCTGCATCAACACTACACCTAGGCCTATTTTAGAAGCATCACTATAAATGACAAATCCTTCACTCTCTTCCAGAATAGCCAAAATTGGAGCTGTAGTCAACCTTTTCTTTAATTCTTGGAAGCTCTTTTCACACTCATCATTCAATTCAAACTTCTTCTCTTTGCGAGTTAGATTTGTGAGAGGAGATGCTATCTTGGAGAAATCCTCCACAAACTTCTAATAATAACCAGCTAATCCCAAGAAGCTTCTTATCTCACTTGCATTCTTAGGTTGCTTTCAGTTAAGAACAGCTCAACCTTAGCAGAATCCACCATTATTCCATCCTTTGATACAACATGCCCCAAGAAAGACATACAGTCGAGCCAAAACTCACACTTAGAGAACTTTGCGTATAACGGATATCTCTTCAAGGTCTCTAACACAATCCTAAGGTGCTCAGCATGCTCTTCCGACTCTTCGAATAAACAAGAATATCATTGATAAACACTATGACAAATTTATCAAGGTAATCCTTGAACATCCGATTCATCAGGTCCATAAAAGCTAAAGTTGCATTCGTTAGACCGAAAGGCATAACCACAAATTCATAGTAACCATAACTAGATCTAAAGGCTGTCTTAGGGATGTCTCCTTCTTTCATCTTCAACTGGTGATATCCTGACCATAGATCAATCTTTGAGACCCTTAAGTTGATCAAACAACTCATTAATTCGAGGCAATAGATACTTGTTCTTGATCGTTACCTTATTCAGCTCTCTATAGTCAATGCAGAGCCTCATAGAACCGTTATTCTTCTTCATAAACAGAATTGGTGCTCCCCATGGTGAGTGACTAGGTCAGATGAAACCCTTATCAAGAAGTTCCTTTAGTTGGGAGTGCAACTCTTTTAATTTGGCTGGAGCCATCCTATACGGTGCCTTGGAAATCAGATCAGTAACAAGAGCAACCTCAATCTTAAATTTGATTTTTCCATTTGGAGGTAAGCTTGGCAGGTCTTCTGGAGATATCTTTGAAAATTCTTGAACTATTGAAACATCTTTAATCTTTATCTTTTCTTCTTTACTTTTATCTACAATGTTTGCCAAATAACCTATACAGCCACTTGCTAACAACTTTCTTGCCTTGAAAGCTGAAAAAAACATGTTTGGCTTCTTTCTTAACTCACCCACATACACGAATCTTTCTTCACCTTCTGGATGGAAAATCACTTTTCGTTTTGGACACTCAATAGAAGCATTATACTTACTCAAGAAGTCCATCCCAAGAATCATATCAAAGTCACACATATTGATTATAATAGGATCGACAAAAAGTTCTTTTTCAAAAATCCATAAAAGAACTGCACGCAAAAAATGCATTGACATAATCACTTCTTCGGAGTGTAATGTTGTAGTAAACCCCTATCTCATAGGTTCTTGATTTTCTTCTAACTTCTTAGCAAACGAAGAAGATATAAATGAATGCGTAGCACCCGTGTCAAAAAGGGCATGTGCATTAAAAGAAAATATTGAGATCTAACCTGTGACAACATTGGAAGTTTCATCTGCCACTTGTTCCTTCGTCATTACATAAATGCAAGCATTGGTTGGTGGAGCTTCAAGTCTTTCTTGGCTTATGAGTGGTCCCTCCAATGTACCTTGCATATGGTGAAGTTGAGCATAAGGGGCTCTTTGCTGACCTTGAGCATTGAACTAGGTAGGGCAGTTCCTAGAAAAATGACCCTCACGTCTGCAAATGAAACATTGGTTTGTTCTACGATGGCATTCACCTAGATGCTTCTTTCCACAATTGGCACATGGTTGCATCCACCTATTATTGTTGTTGTAATGCCTACTATTTTGCTTCTTATTACCCTGGCCCTACTAGTTTTGAACGTTACTTTTCCTCTTGTTGTTTCTCTAGTTTTGGCTATTGTTGTTGTTGTTGTTGTTTTTACCCTAAGGTCGATTTTGGAAGTTTGCATTGTTCACTGGTTGACCTGATTAAGGCTAGTTTCTTCTTAGCTTTGATAGGTGGAATTCAGCTCATTGCACTCTCAAGACAACATGTTCCTGGTTTCTGAGTGGACTGGCCCCATCAACAATTGCTGCAATCTTTTCCCTAAGGACTCTGATCAATCTTCTGACCCTTTCACTATCATCACTAACAATCCCTGGGCAAAGTCATGCCAACTGGTCAAATTTAGCCACCATGTCAGTAACTAGCATGTCTCCTTAGCCTAGGTTCTTGAACTCATCATAATGCTCTCGAGTAATGTTCATGTGGAAGAACTTCGTGTTGAATTCATGTACAAAATCAGCTCATGTCATCTCGTCTTACATTCTTGCTTTGTTCAATTCTGTCCCACCAGATTCTGGTCTCCATGGTGAGGCAATACAAAGCACAGAAGACTTTCTCATTATCAGTAAAACCCATAAGTTTCATATTGGCTTCAATTGTCTTCAGCCATCCTTGAGCAACCAGAGGATCCTTAGAACCTTTAAAGTCTGTTGGCTTAACCCTCTTTCATCTGACCAATAATGGTTCTTGATAGGCAGGTCTTAGTTCTAGAACATAAGCTGGGACTTCTTCTCTTCAAGGCTAAGGAGGAGGAGGAGGTGGCATGTCATTATCTGGTATTTCACCACCTTGGCCATTAGCTCTTAGTTCCTCAAACACTCTTCTTTGCTCTTCGAGTTGCCTTTGCAGTTCGACAATTGTCATCATCAGTCTTTCATTGGTTTGAGCACGAGTTTGAATTCTTCTACGGCCGTTCATCTTTGATTTCCTAAAAGAATTAGAAGCTTAGGGACAATCTTTCAATTTATGAGACAGGATTTCATTAATAAATTATGTACTAGGGCATTCATCACCATATGTCTAAATCTTACACTTATCGTTAAACTTACATCAACATTAAATTAGCTAAAATATACGTACTTGGAGGACTTGAACTAACGTGTGGCGATGTGTATTGGAAACAAAAACCCGCTCGATACTATAGGTGTAACGCCCCATTACAGAAGTCACAATAATCATTACTTTTATCCTTGTTATCATTATTTATAAGATAAACTATTTAAATTTAAACACAACTTGATAAACATATCCCATGATCCATACATACAAATTTTTTAAAAATATATATATTCTAAATATTTCAAATCCTTTTTTTTCATAGTTTATCGTTGCCAAATTAACAAAACCATAATTCAAATAAAATTTCAAAAAAAACTTTAAAATCTATTTAAACAGTTCGATAGACTGAACTTCTGCAAAATCAAAATAAATGTAAAACAAGTCTTTTTACTTAATAGTGTGAAAATTTAAGCATTCAAAGAAATAAAAACATAGTTTAAAAAAATTATTCTTTCTTAGCGTTCTTCCGTTTTCGATCCATCGTTCATAGCCCACACGCGCGTCCTCGCCCTCCACCTATTCCATGGTCCTCTTACCTTTATCTGCAACATGATTATAAACTAAGTAAGCAAAGGCTTAATAAGTACACTTTCCTACCTCACAACATAAAACTTTCATGAACACCTTTATGAAATATCATAATCATAATCATTAATAACATAATAGTGCACTTGGCACAATTTCATATTAAACATATCTTTCATTATCATTATCCATATTAAAAACTTCATTCATTTTATCTTTGGGGCCCAAGTGTTGCACCATAAATATCATCGTCGTAGGTGCGTCGTCATGAAAGGAGAGGGGTAGCTAATTTCTAACCAAATATGACAAGTCCAACCTTTAGGACATCATAAACATAAACATAAATATAGGGTGTACAACACTTAATTAAGTGATACATATATATAGATATACTTTCAACATACCTCATCATTGAAACATTCGTTAAACTTTCTTGTTGCAACAAGAGTTTTCATGAGAAAATAACATATAAAAACAACTTAAAAATTATCATAAAACATATCCCAAAACTTTTTTTCGTATACTTTTATCATGTTACAGGTGAGAATGTACTTACTAGTCTTGCTTGTTTACTAAATCTTAACTTCGGTGACGTTGCTACGGTTTTCGGTGTGCTCGCCTTTTGGAGTGTTCATGTCAAACATTCATATTGACCATAAGTCACTAGCAATACTATTAGCAATATATAAACATCTCATACTATCATTAAACATCACCTTATTATGTAATAATATCAAGAAGCACAAAATCACAATTTATGAACCTAGGGCATAATTCCCACGAGTAGGCAAAATGACCTTTATTCACTTAAAAATTCATAATAATTTCTTGTTAACTCCAAATCAGTCAAAACTAGTGGCATTAGAAACTAAACTCAAAAACAAAGAATTTGATAGATTATGCACATATTTTGACATAATTTGCATGAAGAAAAAGTCCTCAAAATTCAATCTAAATTTTAGGTTTGTGTAAAATTGTACAGCTTTCAAGGTCAATTTTGAAAAATCATAACTATTTAATAAAAACTCTTATTCAAGTAATTCCAAAGCCAAACGAAAGCTTAAGATGTCTAGTATTTGGTAAAAATATAAGAAAAATATAAACAGAGAAACACAGAATCAAAAATTACTAAAACATGACGGCTATTAGGTGTTTATATGAAAATTCGGCGTAAGGCATAAAAAAAAAACTTAATACCAATTAATAACCCAATAAAACCTCAATTAAAGTTGTAAACATATAATTAACATGATACTAATTGATAATAAAATATACCCATAATTATCTATGTAACAAAATATGAAAATTTATGATATCTCCAATCTAGGATTTAATGAAAGGTTAATCAAAACAAGTAAATCGTCAACTCTTTACAATCACCAATTGATATAAAATACATATAATAAAAGAATAGTTGTGATGATAATAATAATTCTAATACTAACACAATACACCAAACTTAACATGTCCAAACATTAGTTTCAAATAAATTTTCAACAATTCAAAACATGCGTTAGAATTCATAGACCAAACAAACTCTAATTACCTAAACCAGTGAGCAACACACGATCACAAAATTTCAATAATTAAAATAAAATTACTTTAACCATAAAATTTTTATGACAACCTAATAACATATATATACAGTACTATAAAAAGTCTCATTAGCAAATAAATTTGTTTAGCTATACAAATAGGTCACATAATCAAGAAGTCTCAAATTCACTGAATAGATAGCCATAAAAACCTATCTTAAAGAAAATTCAAGAACTTATAAAATATTCATCAAGTAACTATGAAATTTTCCAGATCATAACTTAACATATGCATGAATATCTCTGTAAAATTTCATTCAAATCAAAGGTTATTTGTCCCTTAAACATGGACTATACTTTTGCGCAAAATACCAATCAGCAAGAGTTTGGTCATGAGTGGTAGAGAATAAAAATTTAATATCTCACATAGAAAATTCCAAATAAGGTGAAATTTTGAGAAATATCACGTAACACATACATAAACATCATACTTAAATTTCAGAGCAAACGGAAATTTGTAGACAAAGTTATGGGGGTCGGATTACAAAGAAAACAAAATTTCAACAATAGTCTAAAATGAGTTTCTTACCTCTACAATGATTCTTCTCAATTCTCTTGAATTTATCTAAGTGAAAACCTAATATTTCATTCAATTGTTTGTAGAAAAACAAGGGAGAGAAGGGAAGAAAACTTGAAGAAGAAAGAGATAGTGTCTAAGAAATTTTAGAGAGAGAGAAAATTTTCTTTGGCTAGAAATTAAGAGAATGGAGACTTTGGTGGCTTAGAGGTATATTTGTAGGTTTATGAGAGAGAATAGATGAGATAAGTGTAAAAAAACTCTAATCCTAATCTAATTCAGTTTCCCCTTTTTTTTCCCTTTTCTTTTTTTTTTTCTTCTTTTCTTTTCTTTTTTTTTCTCACGGCAATCTGCTGTTTTCTTTTCCTTATATGTAAGTTTATATTAATATATATATATATATATTTATTTATATATATTATAATATATATAATAACTAATTATAATATAAATATAATATATTACGTAATATATAATAATCGATTATATATATACTATAACATAATTTAGTTATAATATAATATATATTATAATATAATATAAAATAATTATAATGCATAATTATTTATATACCACAATAATGTATATTCCTATGACCTCAGATAAGCATATTAATTTACACATGTAATTATCATGAGATCATAAATGTTATAAAAATAAGAAAATATACAATAAAATTCATGTCATCATCAAGAATATAACTATAGGTATACATAATCCTAGAGCATTATGAAGATTATAAATTTAGAGCAAGTTGAAACTCAAAAAAAAATAAATAAATACTTTTAACCTTATCATTACTTTTGACATGAACATCTCAAGCATATCGATCCCACGAGGTTGTCACCTACGACATTACTAAATAAAAAGTTAATTTACTTAACATAAATAATTATAGCAGTAAAGTATCACATTCTAACATTAAAATAACACAAGTGTCTATAGAAGAAAACGAATGGTGTTACAGAGAATATGGGACACATGGCACGTTGAGATACCTTAGATTGTGCCATCAAATTTTCTAGGCCATTCATCCAAGCCATGCATCAACAACCGACTAGCCGTAAGGCAGTGCCATCAGAGGGGTCCCACGCATTAGAAGGAATCTCTGGTCCGCTTCGAATCTACTGCAACTCATCCTACATGCACTTGCCTTTGTTGCCATTAGATCTGATTACCACAACTCATCTAACGTTCTCCATTGGTCTAGACTTGGTCCCATTTTACTAACTTAATCAGTATCTCTACACAATCAATGGCCAGAAGACGTCCGTCCCATACATGCGTCACATTGGATCAAAGCTGAAAAATCTAGATTCTTAGGCTTGTTTTAGCATGGAAAAAAGGAAAAATATAATAAAAAATTCAAATTGCTAAATTAGAGCCGAATAATTTAACAAATAAACAGTAAAAAAATTTTAAAAAAATGAATAGTGGCAAAATCTTGCGTATAAAGGGGGGATCGATTCACAGCACCCATTCTCAAATAAAAATCACTGTTTAAGTTTTTAAATAGTTTTTAGATTTAGTTTTTAATTTTAGTTTTTAGTTTGAGTTTTGTGAGATAATTCTCAGTTCATGATGTAAAAATTATGCTCAATCTCTAGTATTTTTATTTTAAATATGTCTTTTTAATTTCTCTTTTTAGCTAAGAAGAGAGGGAAAATTTTGGAAAATTACCTTAAATATTTTTAGTTTTTCTTAGTTTTCTAAGCAGTTATAGTGCCAAATTATTTTCTTAGAAAACTCACATTTTAGTATTTTTTTTGCTAGAAATCTACCAAAATTTTGGTTTTGATTTTTTGATGACATAAACTAGCACAAATAAAGCTTAGGAGGACCTTGATTAGCCGTAGACAGAAAATAGTTCGATAAATGCTTAACTTATTATTTTGTCTGTTATTTTAGTTAAGTAATACTAAAATTATATTCCTTTATTAAGTTGAGTATTTACTACATTATGGACATAAAATGTCATAGTAAATGCATAGTAATGCTTGATTTATTGTCGACATAAGACATTATAATGTATTCTTAAATTAATTAATAAATAATTAGAAAAACTAAAGTATGTTTAAGTTAAATTGCTAGAATGAAACCTCTAAACCTTAGCATTATTATAATTACTGTTGTATCCCTTCAAATTAGTTGTTATCAGTATTATTATTATTAAAGATAAATTAATTGCACTTGATGTTGAAGTTTCATTTTAATTTAAGCTGCATTTCTTAAAATTAAAATTCCAAAATAACAAAATTCTGAAAATAAAAAATGCTATAGAAATGTGTGCATATATTGTAAATATTTTGTAAATAATTAATATAAATCCTCATGTTTTTCAGCTTAAAATAAAAAATAGTTATTATAATAAATATACTAGAACTTAGTAAAATCTTTTCTTATGGGTTCGACTTCGAATTCACCGAGTTTATTACTTGAGATAACCTTATACTTGGGATTATATTGCAATTTTTAAGACCGAATGGTGAACTCCGAGATTGCCTTGTTATTGGATAGGTTTGAAATCCTGCTCTTGAATCTCCCTTCGATCTCTGTGAAGTTGCTGTGGATTACGGCAATCATGTCCTCATCAGAGACTTTCGAATCCGATACCCTAGAAGCAACTTACTTAGAGATCTGCGACGGAGACGATCAAGAGGTGAGGCGAGAAAGGAGGCGATGTGACACCAAGCCTATTGGAGTAGATGACTCCTATTACAGCGAATGCATGGGCAAATCGTCTAGATTAGGAATCAGCGGCGGCTTTAAGGTAGCGAAAATGGCGTTGACAGCGTCTTTGTTGGGATCATCGACGATGTCCTTGTTGTTGTCGATTTGGAGGAAAGAAGGAGAGAGAGAAGATTTGAAAACAAAAGACGAAAGTCTTAAGATAGGGGTAGAGAGAGCAAGAGAGAGAGTTTTTATTTAGTTTTTAACTAGGGGTAGAAAAGTAAACTAATAAATTAAATTTAAAAGAAAATAAACCTTAAAGGGGCATTTTTGAAAAGTGAAAAAGAGAATGGCATTTTTATTAATGAGTGTCTATAAGGGACCATTCCATGTAATTTTCTCTTGAAATTATTTTGAGTCAACAGATGAGCCACAATTTAACCTTAGCAAGCTAACACCATCATCGTAAGTTTTAGCACTTTCAAAAGTACTATTTCAGGTCGTTTTTTTTAACTTTAAGGCGAGGATTTTATACTTTTTCACCTTTTGAAGGAGCTAGGTGTGAATTTACCATGAGTCTATGCCTACAACTACCTGGTTTAAGTTTCTAAAGTATTCCATAAAGGAGAAAACCACATAAATATTAACTCTAGAAAAAAAAATTTTCTTTCCTTCTAGAAGTCCTTTTATACACGAAGAGAAAAAAAAATGGTTATATGTATACATATAATTACGTGTGGAATGATTAAATTATGAACATATTTCCGAGCTATAGCGATATGCTCAAATATTAGTAGAATATTGTAAAATTAAAATCACTTGTTCAATTTTGAAGTCTAAAATTGTATCTATTGTAATTGATCAAATCATGTCATTTCATTTACAAACTTTGAAATGCTTTTTAATTGGCTTTTTCAACTTTGATTTAATAACAAAATATGATTAATAAGACACAGCGTATGATTCTTATCCAATTGCTTCTTCCGATAAGTCTTATGAAATGAATTCGGCTAGAGATAGGCATCGGATTCGTTACTTGGGGCTGATGAGGATGAGTTACTTCGGGCTCCTAAGGGGGAGGAATCCATTATTTCGGGATAAATTAGATATGCTGGTTCGGTCTCGGCTTCAGGGAAAAATGACACCAAATATTAGACAAGTAATTTCAATCTAATATAGAATAGCCCGGTAAAACGGCCATTTGTGCCAAGTCAGATAAATTATGACATGGAATAGCATTATAACATAAGAATACAATCAGCAGCAATACAATATAGTAACTATGAATGCATACAAATTGGCATTAATTTTATACAACTTTCACTCCGTATACATAGACATGATGATAAACCATGAACTGGAGAAACCAACATAGTTTTCCAAGTCAAATTCAAAACAATCTATGGAAGTCTTTCATCTTTAATAAACATGATCTACGCTCTTTGGACATAAAACTGTTAGAAACTTGACTTCTGTAGCAAGGCAGAGAAGCAATCAAAATGGGTTCTTGCCATTATCAGACAAAATTCTAACTAGTTGTATCTATTATGAATCATAGAAAGTGACTTTTTTTTTGGGAAAAAAACAGTGTTGTTTGATGGAATTTCAACCAAAGGTAAATTTTCTGCATCAGCAATACATATCACGTGAAACTAAATTAAGTTGCAACAAAAAAGAAAAGTAAAAAAATAAAAAATAGGTGTGGAAGTATCAACTCGAGCACAAGCTGACGTTCATTGAAAATTTGGCGAGATTCAACCACGCCTTAAGGTTCTCTCTCTGTTTTTTCTACCTTTATATTTTCTAAAAGAATCTCAAGATTTTGTTATTGAGGAACATGGAACATAAAATCTTTATGCTAGGATTGCCAGGAGATACACAAGTTTGTTATGCTGGTTGTAGGAATCAGAGTCCCCCCGCTGAATTCTTTGACATATTATCAACAATTGACAGGCCACTTTCTGAGGCAATTACTGCTGCGCATCTGCAGTTTACAAAATGATAAGAGGGGAGAAGTTAAAGGCAAAAACATTTTGGGAATCACCAAGAAAATTCTGAAATTAATCGAAAAATTGAAGAGAGTAGCTGACATAGGATTGTAGTCAAAGTGACAACTTATGAAGTTACTTTAAAATGGCTGAATGGCAAATTGAGAAAGGTGTAATCAACTTAGAAGCACAATGCAGTCGTGGGAAAATAAAAGTGCTTCCTTGAAAGATTGATATGATGAAATTGCAAAATTTATGCATGAAAAAGTTATGCGTTTGTTTTGGGTTTTTTCTTTTTTCTTTTTTTTTTTTTCCTTTGAAGGAGCTTGAAATGCCAAATAGAAAACCAAGTTTGTGAAAACAAATGTGCAGCCTTGAATTTTTTAGCGGAAAAAAAGGACCAAAAATGAGGGAAAAAAATTCCCATCTTGCTGCCATAAAGAGCCTAACAAGACAAAGGATTTACATGGCATCCATCTACCTCTTTAACCATGAATTCAATACATCATCCGTCTCCCCGCCTTAAAACTTCAGCCAGAAAACTTAGTTTAGTATGGTTTATTAAGTCACCTATTATGTTATGTTCTATGATATGGACATAAGGTTTAAAAATGACCGCAAGGAAGGGATGGGGGGAAGATAGCTTATATTTTCTCTTAATAATTTCCAATATTTGGTCATATTATATAGATAGCTTATCCTCAAACCTGCAGCTTTTCTCCTCAAAGTGGTTAGTTTTGGGAGAAAGAAACAAAAGTTAAGAAATTGTATTTGCCTAAATTTCTTCTCCTTCAGTCTATGAACATTGCCAAACATAAAATGTAATATGAGTTTCTCCATATTGTTGTGTCCTCCTATTTCCTCTTCATTTCATAATGACAGTAAACCAAACAGTTTCCATGTTCTAGGACGACATAGGAAGTCCCTAAGATCGAGTTTTACTGATCTAACCAGTCAGGAGAATCGAAAATCCACCTAAAATAACCCCAAAAGGGGAAGAAGAAAGAGAGAAAACCCTGTGCAATTTCTTTTCTGATCATCAAAATCTGAATACAAAATGAAAGCTTGGGGCCTTTATACAACCAGACCACAACATGAAAGAAACATTAAAAAAAAAAAAAAAAGACAACTACAAAAGGCCTAGTAAATGACATGTCAACTTGTGAATTCTTGAATGACAGCCTTATGAGTAAAACGACACAGTTCACCCTTTCTTTGAAAAGAACTTGTCCTCAAGTTCAAGAATGAAGTGCAGTGACAGAAAGACAAAAGACAAGGCTTTTAGCAACAAACTTCAACGCCAACTTTTCCTTTAATCTCGGCTCATTTCAAATATGTAGGCAACAAGACGATTTTCCAAGTTGTCAAGAGATCTATGGAAAAGTTGGGAGGTCTTTGTCCCCAGCTCTCTGGCTCTTTCAAATTGCATATAATATACTCTACTACCTGATTAATAAACATTGGGGAAAGAAGGCAGCTCTTGAAGGAAACCAAAATGTGACCTTTTTTTTTTTTTTTGTGATTTTGATATGTTCCGATAGATTAGTCCTTTAACTCATCTCTGCTCCATGGGGAAAGCAAAATTACCTTCCAAATAAAGTGCAGCACAAGTCCCATGCGTTGAGAGCCTTCCATGTTGAATTCAAAATACGTATGTTCCACATCGAAGTAGTCCCCTTTGGATTGCTTTTTCTCATCGAATTCCAAGCAAACAAAGTTTCCAAGAGAGCTATTTTCTATTTTTTGGTTCATTGCAGCAAGTGCAATCTTGGGTCTAATAAAATGATCACATGTGGCTAAATTTTCACCACTGGCATGTTGTAACTCCTTCTGACACATAATGGTAGTAATACCATCAATCTTAGTCACGGCTTCAAATGGGTCAACATCAAACTTCCCATCTGATTTTTCAGAACTTATAGCAGCCATATCTCGTTTGTTATCGATGACCTTCATAGCTTCATATGTGCTTGGCTTGGTATTGTGAGTACTAGGAGACTTCAATTCACGCTCACTTTGGCCCTTGTATCAAATTGACATGTAGACTACACTGTTTCATCCTGAGGCATATTATAAAGGCCATCGATAGGAAGAAAGTCTGTGGGCATTTCCTCTATCTTGGATTGAGCAATTATTTCTTCAAACCCAACAGTAGAACAGAACTTGGATTCAATTTCCATCACACTTTTAGAATCAACTTTTTGTTGTTGTTCATTGGTGCTATAATTACACAGTTCACTTCCGTCATTAGCATTTGTTTTTTCATTAATTTCCTTCATAGATGTGTGATCTCCAGTAGAGTTCAGAACCCTATGATTAGGAAAACTATTGGGATGTGATGGAAGGTATTTGTAATCCTCCCTATAGGCATTTCCTAAAGGTAAGAATTCTTCTATTAATTTTGTTCTCATTTTCCTCCATGTAAGATCTTCTCTTTGCCATAATATTCTCTCCGGTTTTGCAGCCAATCCCACCAATAAACAACATAACCTCTATACTTGCTAGCTACCATCAAGGATTGCTCTGTTGGCTCTGCATCTACATATTTAGAGAAATCATCCACAAGAGCAAGCCAATCTTGAATTTCCCTTTTGTCAAATACTCCACAAAAACTAGAAATTTTATGCCTAATCCTTGTCTCATCATATTTTGAGTTTGTAAATATAAAGTTTTCAACACCTTTTAGATCAAACCTTTGTATTCTTGGCAACAACCAATGAGAATCTTCTTCAATCGCATGGCTCGACATCCTTCTTTTTTGGCCTCCACCGTTTCTTTGGGTCTTTATGACTCTCCAATATACTCTGCTCGTTTGGTAGCCTAATCAGTCGTAGCACATCTCCCACTATGCTCCGCCTAGTTCCATGCCGCACCCCTGCTGTAGGATTGCAAAACAGCGGCGTCGAAGGCAAATCTCCATCCACCATCAACTGCTGCTGAGGTCTGGGTCGGACCCCTCCTATGGTGTGACTAACATTCAGGTAATCAAACCTTGCAATGTCTACCTGATCTCGAACTCCGTCAGAATGATTGCAAGGTACATCTCGCTCACGGCTCAACCGAGGTCTCCGATCTATCCAATGGACCTTCGTTACGCGTTTGTCGATGACGAAGCAACTCCAATCGCCAGCAGCAGCCATCATCATCCAAGGGAAAAACCTTGGCTCTAGTACCATTTGACGTAGGAAGTCCCTAAGATAGAGTTTTACCAGCCTAACTGGACTGCGGAATCGAAAATCCACCTAAAATAACCCCAAAAAGGGAAGAAGAAAGAGAGAAAACCCTGTGCAATCTCTTTTTCTGATTATCAAAGTCTGAATACAAAATGAAAGCTGAGGCCCTTCATACAACCAGACCACAACATGAAAGAAACATTACAAAAAACGACAACTACATAAGGCCTAGTAAACGTCATGTCAACTTGTGAACTCTTGAACGACAGCCAAATGAGTAAAACGACACCGTTCCCCTACGTCATAAGATTTTCAGCTAGCATAACATCTTTATTTTGGGTTTGGGATCAATTGAACCTTGCAAGTTGTAAATAGGGGGAACTCATAAGTAAGTTGCACAACCTGATGCAGGGCACATTTATCATCAGTGCAAAAGATTTTTTCAATCTTACAAATTTTTGCCATCTGATTTAGGGCCTTTCCTAAGACATCTTTTAATCTTCATAAGCAGCAAAATTTAATGTAATGCATTTTTCTTTTCAGTGTAGAAGTTCATCCTTATTTGAAAAATTTCTCAAATGATTTAAATACTTCCCGTAGCAATATTTCGATCTTTAGAAACAATCCCACAATGAGATTATGCGATAGCCCCAAATGATCTATTACTACATACATCAGCAAGCCCCTTACTAACTCAAGGGTTAGTCCTTATGACCATGTCTTTGTATCAAGCACACACACATATAGGGAGACCAAACAGGGAAAAAAAAAAGTGACCAAACATGTAGGGAATTGAAAAACTTACGGGAACTTAGAAATGATGCCATGGTCGACGACCCCATCAATTTTATCAAGGCTCATTGCTACTTCAACTGAAATTAATGTATAAACGAAAGGCTAAGTTATCTTCAAAAGTTGACAACTAAAAACAGAACAGAACACAGAAAACTTACCAAGGCTTACTATTGGTGACGTGAATATGACATCAAGAACATTATGGCCCTCTCTAGTGACTAGAGGGAAATCACCCCCTAGAGGTCCTGCATGTCCTATGGCTGGTCTCCTCCATACCTTAACTTAGAAGGGACAAAAAGAGACGTGGCTCATACTTAGTTGTGAAACATGAACATTTTGAATTCTGAAGTGATATTGCATCTAAGCCTTCAGTATAAACAAGCACCTATGCCCGTTCTCAGCCTAATAACTAAAATGGGAAAACTTAAGGTTCCTGTGAGTAAGGCTTTTCTGGTATCATTTTTATTATTGGCAGACGGAAAAAAAAAAAAAAAAAAGAAAGAAAGAAAGAAAGAAGCAGACAAACATTTTACTGCATTGCAGCCATCCTTATTGCAAACTGTGAGAATTTATAAAACACAATTCAAATTGCAAACTGTACAAGACCAAAAAACAATTATGTAGCTGATACATTTTTATCTGAAAAAGAATTTGTGTTTAGTGGCAATGTGAGGGTATATGGTTCCCAGCTACGAAAAAAAAAAATCAAGAATTTAATGGAAATAAAAAGGAAAAGGAATTTAATATAAAAGATATATTCATAGATACGGACCTCTGCATCACCTAAAAACAGGTCATCAATCTCTTCAGCAGTTTCCAACCAGTTGAGCTGAAACATAAGTTTCAACTTAGTTAATCTTCCCCTCATTTAGAGGATTAATGGTTGGTTGACACGCTTGAAGTAGATGAAAAATTCAGCTGCTTACAGATTGAACTAAAACTGGAATAGAACCATCAAGGCCACTTCTATACTGTTTATTTGAGACCATAAGCACCAGTTTATCAGCTGCATTTAGTATGGACTGCAAGTGGAGAGGAGCCAATACATTTCAATTATTCGTTTTAATTAACAAGAGTAATTATGATATACCAAATCATTCGTTTAGCATCTGCACAATATCTATAGCTATGTAAAATACAAATTAATTCATGTTACATGCATGTCTTTGTATTTAAGCATGTTAGTCTTAATTACAGAATACATAGCTCCTCAACTTTGTTTCTATATTGTAGCCTAAGTTTTAAAAGCCTTAAGAGAAGAAATTGTTACTAACCTTCTCTTGGATAAGGGACTCATCGCTCTGCGGACTTCGACGCCCTATTATGGCAGTAAGTGTACCTTCTTCTATAACATCAGCATCATCAAATGCAAAATCAATCTACAAAGGAGCAAGTTCAAGTGATGCTCTACTAAAATTTAAAGCTCAAAGAAATGGATCACACATTTAGAATGGTGCAGTGCACTTTAATCAAGTGACATTTCATTTTCTAATAAGTCCTTAAAGCAGCTCTTATCCCAAAAGGAATGCACACACAAAGCATCAAATGGAAATGGCTTAGTTTTTAAAATTAAACAAGCAGACTTTATAAATCTATAATTTGCATAAACCCCCTAGAAATAAAGGCAATCTGCTCAATCATTTCAAATTTGTGCACACTTGAGAATTATCTTGGTAGTAATCCAACGGTATTCCTGCCTTCGCTGCCTCACTGGCACTCTCAACAGACCTGCAAAAAACAAAAGCGATAATGAATTTTTCTCCTCCCAAAAACATGGGCATTCAACATAGTTTGCAATTACTAAAAGCTTGTTTGGTAACACTTTTTTTTTAATTGTGTTTCTATAAACAAAAGGTGAAATCAGGGTCGAATATGTTCTCAAGATATTGCTCAAAAAAAAAAAGTGATAACTGATAACAAGCAAAGCCTTATTCAAGCTTGTATTATTTTACTGAACCATGGCGCTAGAACAAGCAGTTCAAATCAACAATTTACAACCACATATAAGCCCCAAATGAAGCTGAGAATAGAATGCTGCAGATTGAAGGAATTAAGGAGGCCAAAGAAAAATTAATAAAAAAGAGGATAAAAACCAAAATAAAAAGGTGAAGAAATACTCGTACTAAAATGAAAGCACATGAACTCACATGGGCATTCCCACAATGTCTCTAAAAGAACCTGCGCGAAGTTGGCGACCCAAATACTCAATGGCCATTGCAGATGCTTGGCCGGACCCCAACCCAACAACCATGCCACTTTTTATATACCTATCCACCTACAAAATATACTTATAAACCAAAATCAGTTGATGGGTTTATTTCAAAATACTGATGTATGAAACCGCTTCGTTTCAAAAGGAGTGGAATTTAGCAAATAACGCACGGTGTGGTGGGCTGCTTTTAGAAGAGCAGAGGCATCGGCGAGGCTTGACGCTTGAACCCTGAGAGAAGAGAAAGAGCTAATTTTCCTTCTTGAATTAGTTGAAGAGTTTGCAGACCAATAATGCATTGGACTTGGAATTGGGCAAGCCATTGACGATGTTATGGCTAAGGCTGCCATGCTTTCCTCATTCCTTTCCAAGGAAAATGGATTATGGTCCTATGGATATCCCCTTCTAGCTTACTCGGATTGCCGCTACATCTTTGCATGTGGGACCCTTTGTGGACCTCTTCTCTTACGCCTGCAACTATGAATTCAAACTCGGACGAGCGTCACAAGATGTGGTGTTACTGTGGCTGGCTTGGCTAGCTATGTATGTGTGAAGTGAGATTAATTTTGCGTTAATTTCACGAATAACCCCCAACGAATATCGGTTCACTTACTTTATGTTTCCAGTTGAAAGTAGCACAACACTAATCCGACCTATATCAAATGTTACAACTTTGATCATTCAATTTTTAAACAAATTTAAACAAAATAGACATTAATTTGAAGAGCAGTCTTAAATACAGCATAGGATGTCATCCGACGCTGATGTGGATTAATGCGTTGGCACACTTTTGACATACGTGCAATAGTTATTGGCTAAGGGACCGTTAATTGCTGGTAGACAGGGCTAGGGGGCTACAGTAGTGGGCAATATTAAATTATACACAAGAGTAAAAGTGTAACCTTATTTGAATAAAAAAAAAAGAAAGCGAACAAAATATATTTTTAATCCTTCGTAAACGATAAGTATACAAAGCACAAAAATCAGTAAATGGAAACATAACAATATGTAACTTTATTCGATTAAATTAATAATCACTGTGTATTTATTTAAGAAATGATAACGAACTATGTAATTAGGAAATACTAGAATATAAACATTATTTTTTTTATCAAAGCAAACTAACAATTATCCACGTAATGTATTACATTGGATCCTTCCCATTTTGATTTTTAGAACGTGTTTGGAATGTTATTTAACTGACTTGTTCGAATAAAAGCAATAAATCTAAGACTTTGCAATTAGAATAGTTTTGGTAGAAGTTGTACCAAACCTCCATTTGGTTGGAGGAATGAAGAATAGGAAAGATGAAGAGAGTTGAATGGATGGACAATATAAAGGATGTGAAGAGGATTATAACAATCCTTCAAGTTGTTTGGTATGAAGGAGGGGAAGTTGAAAGGATTGATGATAGTTTTTTTTATCTAATTACTATATTATCTATTTATTAATAAATTTTATCAAGGAAAACATAGTCTCTTCAAATCTAATTAGGGTAGATTTGGTGGATCTTCTCATCATTGGAAGGAGAGTTTTGGTGGGCCCAAAAGAAGAGCTCATCCCTCTAACTCTACTCTTTTCCCTTTCTTCACTCCAACCAAATGAGGGATTTGATTTCTCCTCCTACCTCTCTCCCTCCCTCCATCTCTCCTTCCAACTAAACATACTGTAAGTGTCAAGTTGTAACGACTAAATTTAGCCTTTCATGTATTAATGGTACCCAAGAACTAGTAATAGAACTTATATGAAACTGTGAATTTATACAATGTGAAATTAAGTTCAGTTAATGTGAATGAAGGCACGAATAATATAAAAAAATATGAGGGAAATAAATTCTCAAAATCAAACATAGATATAAGGCTTAATTTCTATGAGTTGGGTACTAAAATATTATTGCAAACGTTGGAAAAGCATATAAGCATGACCAATTCACAGTCAAAAGATAATGATAGTGTCATAGCAAAATATTGTAAAGCTAAATAGCATATCGAAAGAATAATATAACAATAGACTTGATTAATTAATAAGGATATTGGCCTTAAAGCTCGTTGAGGAAATCATAACTGCTTTGGTGGGATGTGAATTACGATTAGAAAGTAGGGTGGTAGTAGTTCCTATTAAAATTCCTATGTTGAGATGATGCTTGAGACCCGTTTGATATGGTAAGATTTTCTGGTGAGAGACCATCAGGTTGTTTTCTTTGTTTTTGTTTATATTGCTGTGCATTTAATAAAGTGTCAGGTTGTTTTGCCATAACAATGTCGTTGATAGGAATAATATTTTTATCATAAAGTGGCCAACTACATAAAGTTATGCACGTGAATATGGTGCTTATTTATATGTGTGCTATGGGTTAACCTATATTAAGGACAACATATGAACTTGTAGTATTTATTACAACAAATTTACCGAATTAAACTAACGTTTACTTAATTAAATTGCCGTGTAGTAAATACATCAAGAACACAAGTGAGATTCTTTATCTTTCTTGGGTTATAAAACCTTCAACAAATCAATTTATAAGCACCAATTACACTTATTTAATTTAAGAGTCCTTCTTAATGAAATGAGTATATTGGTAGAGAACTAGCTAAAATTATTATTATCATATGCTATATTATAGAAATTTATACTCTGCTAATCACATAAGGTGTCCAAAATTACATTGGGAAATATAAATAGAGCAAAACCACTTAAAGTATATAAGTGTAAAGAGAAAAGATTGTTAAATTTAAGAGTGGAAGTTGTGAATACTACATGTAGAAGAAAATCTTTGCTACAATGTGAAGAGTGTGTAGGTTATTGTTCAACTTAATTCAACCAATAACTCTAAACTTGTAAATATAATCATTGAACTAAAATGAAAATGGTTGGTTTGAAGTTAAAAGTATTTTCCACAAATTTAATAGTGAGTCATAAACTAAAAATTATATGACAAGGATGAAAATATCAATTTCTATCAAAAAATCGGTACTTAAATTTACAAAAATATCGATATCAGTGAAAATTGGTGTAGAATATGAAAAGTCATCATAATACACTTTATTTTTAAATGAGACTTGAATTTTGTATAAAATTGTCCGCAATTAGCACATACTTTGGATGAAACTCTCATCCAAAGTATAAAGTATGTGATAAATATATATGATAAAAAGTGATCATGTTGCTGATAAATGATAAGCATAGAATCCCGAATCTTGTAAAAATAGTTAAAAGTCAACAAATACATAGAATTTAAATAGTTTTCCATATGTGATTCTAAACACGCAATGTAAATCTCTTGATCCCTACAATGAACACATAAAGATGCACAATTCTTAAAGCTAAAAATTTTTATTTTGCTTTTTTGTTTGTCAGAAAATCTCTTAATTAAAGCAATTGTATTTTAAATAATATTTTAATATATTTGTATGAAAATATGTCAAATTGTGTGTTTTTAATGTGTTTTTATGTTTAATTGTATTTTTGGCTATTTTTAGAATTGTTTTTGTGTGTTAAATATATGTTTAGTGTGAAATAAATTAAAACCGTAAAAATAATGTTTTGTAATTTATACTTAGTCTTGATGCATTTTAAAATATATTTTGAGCTTTTAAATATGTTCTAATATGTTGTTAGTAATTTTTAAAAATATATCTGTCTTAAATATTATACATGTGTGAAACCGTTAAAGTTATGGAATTATAAAGAATTGTTTTATGTCTAGTGTGTTTTTGTGTGATTTAATCCAAAATAACTATTTCTATAATTATTGTAAGTAATAATTTTGTAGAATAATAAATTTTGTTTCAATTATCTATTTTTAGATTTAAAATCTAGAGCAAAACGGTGTCAAAATAAGTAAAATCGGACAACAAATGTATAAAGAAATCAAAAGAAATTTGAAATTAAAAAGCCAAACATGAGGTAAGATCCGGGTCGTTGGATCAGCAACCAGAAGCATCTAGACTGTCTATTCCATGATGCATGTCACGTCGTCAATCTCAAGCATTAGGAAGAAACGATTGAACAAAAAAAACAAGAAAAAGAAAAAATACATAAACGAGTAAATGACAATTCGTTTAGTAGTATACACGATTTAAACAATTAGATACATTTTTAAGCGTTTTTTTTTTTACATCTCCAATTGTGCCTATTTCAACTGTTTTCACTTTGGCTTACCTTTCTTTTGATGTTGATCATTCGATTTGCATTCCAAGGGTTCAATATGTGTGCAAGTCACATCAGATACCATGTTTAAGACCAACCCTATAATTTTATATATAATTTTAAATGACTGGTTAATATAGAGTGCTTAGGAACATAATTAGAACCAATAAGTTAGAACCAAAATACTGTAACATATAAAAGCTTTACATTGTAACAGTTAAAACTAAAAAGTTTGAACAACTTTGACAAATAAAACAGTATGTGTAAATTCAATTAACCTTTGGGTTAATTTCACCTTTAACCCTAAAGAATTTGGGTTGTCTCACTTTGATTCTTATAGTTCAAACTAGCACAACAACAATCTCGAGCTTGTCAAAAGTTACAATTTTGGTAATTTCAATTTGCATATTTGTTTCATATTTGCCTCCCGAATCATACCACTTACATTACTTTGCCCCTGGCTTTTAAAATGTACTTCTTAGTTCCCTCAAACTGTAACGCCCTCTTACAGATGTTATAGATGTCGTTACATTCATCCTTTTTGTCACTACTTAAGATAAACTATTTAATTGAAAACATAATTTGAAAACATACTACAGGATCCATGCATACACATTTTTTAAAACATTTATTAAATTACTTAATTATAATTCTTCTTTAAATAGTTTATCATCACTGAAACCATAAAACCATAATTTAAATAAAAATCAACACAAGTTTTAAAATCTACTTACACAGTTCGGCAGGCCGAACCTAAGACTTTGGCAGGCCGAACTTCAACCACTTACAGGCCGTCCGAGGCTCTGTAAATCAGGGTTTTAAAATCACTAAGATCGATAGACCGATACAACATAATCGGCAGGCCGATACCAATACTAGCATACCGACCAAAGATGATCGGCAGGCTGAACTGCTATTAAAAACAAAATTTAATTTTAAATCAAATCTCAATATATTAAAGTGCAGAAAGATAAGTAATAATCATAATAAGTTATAGAGACATGGTTCAAAACTTTAAAAACTCTTTAAATAAACATACTCAGAGATAAGACATAATTTATAACTTTAAATTTCTTCCTGGATGTTCTTTCGTTTTGAATCCATTCTTCTTTGTTCACACGCCCGTCTTTGTCCTCCACTTATTCCAGAGTTCTCTTACTCTTATCTGCAACATGATGTAAAAAAAACTGAGTAAGCAAAAGCTTAGTAAGGACATTTCATATCTCACAATGTAAAACATTTTATGAAACATCATAACCATAATCATCATCATAATAGTGTAGTAGGCATAGTTTCATAAAAAACATATATTTCGTTAGCATTAACCATGTTAAAACTTTGTTCATTTTATCTTTAGGGGCCCAAGTATTGCACCATTTTCACCATCATAGGCATGCCGTCATGAAAGGAGAAAGATAGCTAATCCCAAACTAAACATGATATCATAAACATAAACATAGCATAACATAGGGTGTGCAACACTTATTTAGGTGATACATATGTATATACTTATATATACTTCAAAAAAAATCATCATCAAAGCATACATAAACTTTTATACATCAAAACTTTCATAATAAAACATCATGTATAAACATAATGGAAAATCATCATAAAACCATCATGAACATAGATTTCAAACTTTTATAAATTTATCATGTTGTAGGTCAGAATGTACTTACTTATTTAGCTTGCTAAACCTTAATTGAAGATGACATCGTCGCAGTCTTGATGTGCTCACTTCTTGGTATGTTCATGTTATACATTCATATAAAAATAAAAATAAATTTCATTCTTATAAAATCATCCAAAACCATATGACATTATTCATACTTTCGTCTCAAGAATTACAAAAATAGACATACACTTTACTAACTTATAAATAGTCATGCAAAAACTGCAACACTAATACCTACCTAACCCTTATGTATTCATAATTCAATAACTCATAATTCGTATACAATTAAAGTATGAGACTCTACAGGAACAAAGCTAACACATAAACATAATATCATGATTTTTCGTTAGTTATATAAATTACATTTGATGACCAAAACAAGTCACATACTTTATAGCATCAAATGTAACAGCAATAGTTGGGCAATGAACAACCTTAACTAAAGTCTATAAAATAAATTATCTATACAATAAGACAATTCCACAAAAATGTTGCATGTGATAAACACTTAAAGCTACAACATATCTAAAAATTATCTTTAAATAAATTCAATACAATCCAAAACGTGCACTATAAGTCAGAGACAAAAATAACTTCAAGCATATAAGGCAGTGAGCATCCTTTGGTAAATATTTCCAAACAAATAACATAAAATTACTTTGAGTCCAAAAATTTTTATAACACTTTATATATACATAAATACAATACCATAAAAATGTTCGTTGCCAAGCAAATTCATTTAGCTATAATAAAACATCATAGATCCAAGAAGTCTAAAATTTACAAGTTCACAACCATAAGAACCTAGTTTGAAGAAAATTCAATATCTCATAAAATATACATGATATTAGTACAAAACTTTCCAGTTCACAACCTAACATATCCACGAAGCTTTCTTCCAAATTTCATAAAAAAATTAAAACACATTTGCTCGTAGAACAAAGACCATACATTTGTGTAACATACCCATCAACAATCATAAAATAGTGAGTGGTAGAGAGAAGAAAATTCATATCTCAGAGTAGAAAAATCCAAACGGCGTGAAATTTTGAGGGATAACACATAACATATACATGAACATCATACTAAAATTTTATTGCAAACAGAAATTCCTAGACAAAAGTATAGCAGTTGGAGTAAAAGGGAAAAATACATTTCAAAAATAAATCGAGAAAAAATTATTACCTTAAAACAAATTCTTCTCAATTTTTCTTTGAATTCACCCAAGAGAAAAACAATCTTTTATTCAAATATTTGCAGCAAAAATTAAGGAGAGAAGAGAAGGTGAAACATGAAGAAAAGATAGTGAAAAACTGAGAGAGAGAAAGAGAAAGAGAGAGTGCAATGTACGTGAATGAGAGGAAAAATAAAAATAAAAGAGATAGGTCACACTCTATAATATCAAAAATTTGCTAAAAATGCTAAAGGATAATCATGTGTATGATAAGGAATGAAAAAGGGAAAGATTATTCTTACCTAATTTTCATCTTTTTAAAATGGGAAGCCTTATCAACTTTCCAAATCATCATAAAATAAGTATATAAGTCAACCATCTTTCCCACAACAAATAAGGAAGGAGAAAAATATGCTAATTACTCAAAATTATACAGCCAATCATGATATTCATCAATTCCATGATTTTGGAGAGTTTTTGTTGATTGCTTGTCAACAGTCATTGGCCTATTGATGGTTCACTTTGGCTTGCTGAAGTCGTGAAATCCAGCCTGTCGAATGAATCCATCGGCCTGCTGTTCCATGAAAGATAATCCTTGCCAAACCTGGAGATTGGCCTACTGAATTGCCGTATACACTAAAATATAACAAAACATTAATTTATTACTAAATAATTATCAAGTATACAACGTAAATGACATAAACACCTTGAGCTCACTAATTTCACGTGTTCGTTACCTGTTATCATACTTAAAATAAAATAGTTAGTGACATCGTATCATATATCATAAGGAAAAATACTTAACGTCGTTACTTATTTAACAATATCCGTTGCATGAAAATTGGAGGGTATTACACAAACTTTTTTCTTTTAGCAAGTAACCCTTCTTCCATCCAACTTTGTTAGTTTTTTTACTTTTTTGGCATAATTTTTTTTTTAGATTTTCTCCCCGAACTATGTCACTTATGATAGTTTATCCCCCAATGTTCAAAATATGTCACTATGTTCTCTTAAACTTGTTTAGTTAGCAAATAATGTTTTGTTCCTCTAGTTTTGTTCGTCTTAACAAGTCAAATGTTGTAATTCTTCTAATTTTGAAAAAAAAAAAAAACATAAAAAGAGTTTAAGTTAAAAATAAGAGATTAAGGAAAAAATAGTTCAACAAAAAAGTAATATTTTTTTTGTAATAGACGATACCAAACCTCTCCCCCCTCCACCAAAAAAAAAAAAAAAAAAAGAGCTTAAGGAAAATAGAAAAACCCACAAAATTCCTTACAAAATAGAACCTTTAAAGTTTTTTAAAACAATAACTTATTTTAAGGGATTTATGGAGTTTTTATTTTTTATTCTTTACTTTTGAATAGTTCTTTGTATTTGTATTTGAATAGCAAGTTGTAAAAAATACTCATTCAAGTTGTAAGTATATGGATTGCTTTGATATATAGATCCTACTTAATTTAAACAAAATAGATTTTATAATTTTATATACAAATTACAAAAATTACAAGTGCTTCATCACCTTAAGCGTAAGTATGTCTCCTCCTTTGCTTACAACCTCAGCATTCTCATCGTCTTTATATATTGTCTTTTAAAATGAGTTGCATTACCCATATGTGTTCAAAACTATCAAAATTTTGATCTTTCATTAATTGAAATACAAACTTTTTTATGGCCAATTTTATACCGGTTTGAATTGTGGTGCCAAAACAAGGCATTTTCCATTCTTTAGAGTTAAATTTGAAATTAATCATTAATGCTTTTTTTTTAATGAAGTAGTATAGCCAAATGCTAATGCTACAAAAAAAAAAAAAATAGAAATAATTATACAAAGTGCTTTGTTTGTCATAATGTGGTGCCTTGTTTCTGAGATTGTTTTAAAATGTGGTTGAAATTTTACACCATCACATATATATTATATTTGATATTTTTAATTCAAATCATTGGCAAAACAATTATGCCCTTTGTTGATTTTTTTAAGGATTCGAATTATCTACTTTTCTATTATCCTAAAAGACATTTTATGGGTATTTTTTAGTAATTAAATATTGATACATTAATATTCACGTTTAGCACAACTCTTGAATTTTAATTTTTAATTTTAAGAAAATTAATTAAAAATTATTGATGGTTGATTGGTAGGCCTTGGAGGAAGCAGCAAATTAAACCTTACTTAAAGTGTCATCATTATTGATTGTAGTGATGAGTAAGAATTATTCCCGTAGAGAATTGGTTCTAATTAATCAGATTTTAATATTAAAACCTAAGACACAATATAACTGGACACAAATAGGGGGATTTGAATTTAATTATCTAGATTAGCAAATTAAAGGAAACATAAAAAATTAATAATTGCAAACAATAATAATAAAACTGGTTAAATGATCATTTACCACCACTAAACAATAACTACATAATTAACCACAAATTACTACTAAGTCTCCATTGAAACTATCAACTATAGATAACAACAAGCTCTAGTTACCCCAATCTTTTCTTACTATGGCGCTCAACAAAACAAGCTCTTCAATTAATCTATTTCCCTCAAATAACCTAGAATAAGCACTCTAGATTTAGTTCAATGGAAGCATTAAGATAAGAAAGATAGGTTGATCAAGGCAACAATCACACAAACTCGAATTATTCAACCTAGGTTATGTTCCACATCACTAATCAAGCATTCCAATCTAGCTATAGATTAATTTTAAGTCTTATTTGATGACGCACTAAAACAAAACAAGCAAATAATTATGAACAATAAATATAAAAAAAATATAAACAATTTCAGTTGGAAAAATTGGAAAATAATTCTGAAAATTAATAATATAAGTAAGTCTAGGGTTTTGAAATTCTCTTCAACCAAAAACAAAACAAAACTAGCATAATTGCAAACGAAAAGAAAGAAAGAATAAAGAAAAGAAAGGTTTCCAAAAACAAAACAAAACTAACATAATTACAAAAGAAAAGAAAGAAAGAATAGAGAAAATAATAGTTTGAGTGTTAGAAACCCTTCTATTAAGACGGTTCTCTATGAGCCTCCACCAAAATTATGACATTCAGGAATTTCTAGTGCATTATATATGCAACAATTAAAGGTCATGTTAAATAATTTATGAACAAATTTTGTGAGCTAAATTTTTAAGCTCAAAACTTTTTTAAGAGCTTAAGGAGTAATTTTAGTGTCACAAAGATCATTATTTCAATTTAATTTTTGTGATTAAAAATAAGATTTTTAAGATTAAAAATCACGACATAGTCTTAAATAAAGTATGAATTAAATGAAGATGAGAGTTAGTTGATGAGTAAGAAAAAATAAGCTAGAAAGCTTAATTATTATAGAATGTATTGTAATATATTTTAAAATAGAAATGCAGTTTAGGAAAACACTATATGGAAAATATGAGAATTATATAGTACATAATTTATATAATATTAAAATAATACAATATAAGGATTATATTGCATAAACTTTAGAATATCGAAATTATACTGCATAAAATTTTTTAAATTGCAAAATATACCCTTAGACTAAGTCTTTTTATGACTAAGGGCCTACATGATAAGATTAGGTTTTGTCTCCCTCATTTTTGCATGAAACATGCAAAAATATATCAATTTCCTTCAAAGGAAAACCGGCCACTCCCCTATGCCTCTCACAAATATTTATTAAAAAATACCACTTCAAATCCCTCCTAGGAAGCAAGTTCAAGTGTTTTGGAGTAAAGATTAGCAATTTTGAAGGTATAAACTCCAACTTTTCTTAAGTATTTTGATTGTTTTTCTTTAGGTTTGAGATTTTGATGGATTATATCATGGCTTATATTGAGGAGAACTAGTTGGCTAATTTTGTCTTGGAAATTCTCAAAAAATCCAACTTCAGCCCCCGCTAACCTACAAACTAAATAAATGCAATTCTTGGGCTCCAAATTTTCTTTTTCATCCATTTTTCAGCTCATTACCTTGAAACATTTTCAAGACACAAAATCACAAGAAAAACACTAGAAAACTCAAAAACTAACAAAATAAATACAAGATAAAATGACATAAAATATGTGAAATTATGCATTTATCATTGATTTTGTACGATACCCATCCAAGGGCCCAAGCCCAAACTCCTTGTTTCGCAACATGAATGAGCTTGTTCTGTGGACATAAGTTATGCTCAAGTAACTCATGGATGAAGTAGCTGGTTGGCTATGAGAAATCAAATAGGCTCATTCTAATTCAATTTTAAATCCTATTCAGGGGTTGTTAACTTAGTTAGGTCAAAGGGTAAATGAATGAAGAAAAAATTGGAGATATTTATGCCCACCACCACATTATTGAACAATGGATTGACTTCTGTCGCTTGCAAAAAAACTTTTATAATATGTCACTCACAAGAATCAAAACAAGAGTAAAATTATTCCAAAAAAACAAGTGGTTTGTGATATTTTTTCAAAGAGCTTCATGTGGCATATTTCAATCCATAATTCAAAAAAGTGCCATATATGTAAAGCTCATTGGCCTAACAACCTTATATGTTACATTTCATAATATTATTGAATGAAACAAATGCTACATTTTTTAAGTTTGAGGGCATAATGTTTGTTGAGGGTGAGCTCGGTGCCACTGCCGAGCAGCCTATTCCAGGTGGTCAGCTAAACAGCTTGGCAAAGCTTCGAGGAGCTTATAACCGCTCTCGATGGGCCTTGGTCTTTTGTTCGAGGTGCTTTTCAGGGTCCCTCGGGCCACATCTCAACAGGTTGCCTCCTTGGATTGAGCACCAGCTCTGGTCGGATTCTCTTTACTTGAAAGTGGGCTACTACTCGCCATTATTGGCCAACAGATGGCAAACAACTCACCGCTAGATGAGAAGTAATCCACCTACGAAGGGACATGACACTTGTCTTCTGCTACTTGAGACGCTCCTTCCCACCTAACAAGTTCCTGACCTTTATCGAGCAACCCTTGCCTTGAGCTTCGGAGAGCCATTATCGGTTAATTGATCTTTTCTTGCCTTTGAAGCGTCCCTCCTCTTGTCGTAGATCTATCCAATCAGGCGGAGACAAACAGGGAAGAGCTAGGCATCGTGTGCAGCAGCACATGGTGTTGATTCGAAGCCGGACTTAGGTAAGCATCAATATTTTGGCACTAGAAGGAGGGCGCCTATGCCTTCACTTAAGCTTACCAACCACAGCAAACCCAAGAACTGAGATGGTAACTCGAGGTAATGCCTGAGATGATGGTGCCTGATAAAAGGGGTTGGGAGAAGCCCGAAACCAAAATAATCCAGCGAGACCTAAAGGTCATCCTTGGGCTACAAGGTCATGATCGGGGGGTCAGGGAAGCACGATGAGAGCCAAGCAAGTGCATGATCTAGTTGGCCAAGATCCAATTTGAGAGCTAACTAATGCGGTGCGGATACTTACACAGCAGCTCGTGCAACAAGCTCAACATTAGGTGGCTCTTAACCTACTACCTCCAGCCCTGGCTAACTAGGCTGGAGGTCAGGTAGGACGGGAATTGGCCGACCCCAGTGAAGCCGACTCTAAACGTTCAAGAAGGTCCACTCATGGCATCTCGGTAAATAACAGACTTATCCAAGAAGGACGTCTTGGCTCACAAGAACTAGCTCTATCATCGCAAGGCTCCCGAGCATTTGTTTTTTATAAGCTCGGGCGCCAGGAGGATGCGCAGCAAGGTCGTCAGCCTGGGACGAGTGATCGTGTGGAGGGCAGAGTACCCTATAGGGTCAAACTACCTGAGGATATGAACAGTCATCAGTTTTATGAACTACAGCGCCAAATCGATGAGATCCGCACTAATCGATTCGACTTGGATGACGTGGGAGCCTTGGACCCACCATTCACAGATGTTGTTATGTGGGCACCCATGCCACCCAAATTCAAGGTCCTATAAATTAAAGCCTATGATGGGACTGTAGACGCTGATGAACATGTTGAGTTGTACCAAGGACACATGCTCTTCCAAAACGCTAGCGACGCGGCAATGTGCAAAGCATTTTCTCTGACCTTGACCAAACCAACTCGGCAATGGTTCTGACGTTTAGAACCAGCTTCCATAACTTCATTTCGATAGCTCTTTGATGCCTTCTCAGTAGCATTTTGTACGACCAAAACAAGGAGGCAGGAGATCATTTACTTATTTACTATTAAACAAGGAGAGGATAATGTCAAGGACTATATAAATAGGTTCATCCGAGCAACCCTTGAGGTCAAACACGTCAAAGATGAGACCCTCAAGCATGCTTTTGTAGGGGGTCTTTGAGATGAAAAGATCACGTTGTCACTGGCCTTCAAGCAGCCGAACACATTTTCACAGATGCTCGGCTACTCGCAAAGGTACACCAACACAGCCAAATACATGAAGAGCCATGGAGAAGAAGCTGGTAGCAGTGGCACAAAGAAGCAGAAGAAAGCACTGGAACAGACTAGTGCCGAGCATAATAAGAAGCAAAAAAAGGAGAAGAAACCCAAGAAGCTAAAGATGCCGACCGAAAAGTTCTAAAGCTACATGCCCCTAGTAGCAAGCATTGACCAAGTGCTCGCCCAAGTGAGAGGGAGGAACCTGCTACTACGCCTGCCTAAGCTCAATGGCAGCAAAACCAAGTGGGACCAAACCAGATATTGTGAGTTCCATAAGGATGTAGGACACTATACCCCCGATTGCATTCAACTGAAGGACCAAATTGAAAAACTGGTCCGAGACAGACACCTAAGGGAATTCATTGAGCGAGTTTTAACTCTTGGCTCCATAGCCGAGAAGAACGACCAGCCAGGCCAAGACGCCCCGAACCTCCCATATAACATCGACGGGAATGCACTGAAGCCTTCGACATTGTGCATATAATTTTTGGAGGACCCGTAACCGGGGACACGTCTAGTGGGCGACAGGCTTACATCCAAGAAGCTCGGCTAGACGAAAGAGGTGAGCTCATCAACATGTCCGAGCATGTTAATAAAATTTGCCGCTAGGAGGACATGCCAATCACCTTCACCAAGGAAGAGGCAGACAAATTAGTCCATCCACATAACGATGCTCTTGTGTGCGAATTGCACATCGCAAATAACATAGTGCAGCATGTGCTTATCGACAATGGTAGCTCAGCGGATATCTTGTTCAAGCAAGCCTACGACAAGTTGAAGATCAGCAATGCTACCTTCACCCTTGTTCAAACACCGCTATATGGCTTCACGGGTGAGTGCATTCGAACAATAGGCAAAGTTGGCCTGTCAGTTACATTCGGGGAGGGTGCTGCTTAGGTTACACGCTTTGTTGACTGCCTAGTCATCAACAAGCCCTCCTAGTATAATATCATCATTGGCCATCCTAAATGGAACGCGTTGAAGGCTGTAGTCTCCACCTACCACTTGGCCATGAAGTTCCCCCAACCGAGAATGGGGTCAGAGAATTCGGTCGTCACAAAAAGACTCCCGAGCTCGTTACACCAATGCCGTCAGAGCAGCGTCAGCTCGGCAACTCGACGTCTCGGCCATCTACAAGGTCGATAAAATTAAAGTTCCTACTGACTCGAAGTCCAAGATGCTCTCTGACCTTGACCCCTGGATGCCGGAAGAAGATGTGAGGGCTACCCCAGTTGAAGACCTGGTGCCGTTCAATCTAGACCCGACGCATCCCAACCGCATGATCCAACTCGAATCGCAGCTGAGACCTGAGATCCGGGCCGACCTTGAGTGGCTCTCGACGAAGTATCGGGATGTGTTCGCCTGGTTACATGAAGACATGCCCACCATCAACCCAAGCATAATCTGTCACCGATTCAATGTCTGACCTAATCACAATCGGTGATACAGAAGAGAAGGGCCTTCAACCCCGAAAGGTATGCCGCTATTAATGAAGAGGTTTAGAAGCTCTTAAAAGCGGGGTTCATTAGCGAGGTGAAGTATCTAGAGTAGTTAGCCAATATGGTCCTAGTAAAAAAGGCAAATGGAAAGTGGCGAGTATGCATAGATTACACCGACCTAAATAAGGCCTGCTTGAAGGACTGCTTTCCACTTCCTAGAATTGACCAGTTCGTCGATGCGACCACCGGGCATGAGCTTTTCAGCTTCATGGACACTTATTTTGGCTACAACTAGATAAAGATGGCCAAGGAGGACCAGATGAAAATAGCATTTACGACCAAGGGCTCCATTGTTATGTGGTAATGCCCTTTAGACTCAAGAACGCCAGTGCTACCTATCAATGCCTTGTAAATAAGATGTTCACCCGGCTGATCGATAAAACAATGGAGGTCTATGTGGACGACATGCTACTTAAGTCTGTCCAAGTAGCGGATCACATGGCCGATCTCCGAGCGAGCTTCGACATTCTCTGGGTCTATGGGATAAAACTCAACCCAGCCAAGTGTGCATTCAGGGTCAACTCGGGTAAGTTCCTTAGATTTTTTGTCAACCAAAGGGGAATCGAAGTTAACCCAACCAAGACTTAAGCAGTTATGGACATGCATTCACCTCGGATGGTAAAAGAGGTGAAAAAACTTACCAGCATGATAGCCACTCTCTCCAAATTCATCTCCTGGTCTACCGACAAGTGCTATCGATTTTTTCAAGCACTGAAGGGAAGGTTTGAGTGGAGCAGGGAATGTGAAGAAGCCTTTTAGAATTTGAAAAGGTACTTAGCCACACCCCTGCTCATATCTAAACCTCTGCCGGGAGAAGTATTGTAGGCCTATCTGGCAGTATCAGAAAAGGTGTTAGCTCGCTTCTCATCCAAGAAGAAAATAGTGTCCAGAAGCCTGTTTATTATACAAGTCACGCATTCCAATGGCCGAAGAGAGGTACCCCCTACTCAAGAAATTGGCTTTTGCCTTGCTCACCTCAGCTTGGAAGCTGCGGTTTTATTTTCAAAACCACAGAATACAGGTCCCAATGAAATTCCCCCTTCGGTAAGTTCTTCAAAACCCCGAGATATCCAGGAGGAATGGTATTAATTTTATGCCAAGAACAACCATTAAAGCTCAGGCTCTCGCAGATTTCATTACCGAGTTCACCGATGCCGAGCAAGGCACTCCACTAGCCGAGAAGGCATCCGTGGAAGTCCCAGAAGCCCTAGGCTGTAGTGAAAGTCATGCTAGGCCAGAGTCGAAATGGAAGCTTTTTGTTGATGGATCATCCTACTTAGAGGGTTCAAGAGCCAGGCTAGTTTTGACAGGCCCGGATGGATTCAAGGCAATCTACGCGCTGCGATTCAGCTTCAAAGCCTCTAACAATGAGGCAGAGTACGAAGCACTCCTAGCCGGACTAATGATCGCCAGGGATCTTGGGGTTGACTACATAGTCATTCATAGCGACTCAATGCTTGTCGTCCAGCAAGTCACCGGGGTATTTCAAGCCCGAATAGAATCAATGGCTGTGTATTTACAAGAGGTCAAAACACTACTCAGCTAGTTTAAATTCTATTCATTCAAGTAGATCCCTAGGTCAAAAAATTTAGAGGCTGATGCACTGGTTCAGCTTGCCTCGGGTCTGGGCAGTAATGACCTCACTTTGGTTCCCATCGAAAGGTTAGGCGAGCCTAGTATTAATAAAAAAGTAGCGAACGTAGCCGAAGAACACGAGACCACATGGATGGGCTTGATCATTCGATACCTGACTATAGCCAAATTGCCCAGCGATCGAGAAGAGGCATGCCGGATTTACAACAGCTTGGCCTGGTATTCGATGATCAGTGAAAAGTTATATCGATGAGGCTATACTACGCCATGTTTAAAATGCGTTGGGCCCAAAGAAACCAAGTACCTAATGAAGGAGATCCACAAGGGCCTATATGGCAATCATTCTGGGGGCAATTGTTGGCCCAAAAATGCCTTCGGCAAGGCCACTACTGGCCGACCATGGAAAAGGACTGCAATGACTATGCGAGAAAATGCGTAAAATGTCAGCAGTTCGTCAAGGCACCCGGGCAGCACGCTAAACCGCTCACCTCGGTAATGTCAGCATGGCCATTTACAAAGTGGCCAATCGATCTGATTTGGACCTTTGCCCCAAGCCCGATCCCAATTCAAGTGCTACATCATGGCCATAGATTACTTCATCAAATAGGTCGAGGTGGAGCCATGCACCAACATGACCAAGACCAAGTGCACCAATTTTATATGGAAGAACATTATCTGTCGATTTGGGATCCCACATACTATTGTGACCAACAACGCGAAGCAGTTTGAATCTTCAAGTCTCCTCTGTCTATGCAAGCAGCTTGGTATCAAGAAGGTCTACGCCTCTCCGAGCTACCCTTTGAGCAATGGGCAAGTCAAAGCTATCAATAAGACGATTAAAGATAACTTGAAGAAAAAGCTCAAGGGCCTCAAGGGAGCATGGATTGATGAGCTCCCAAAAGTGCTTTAGGCTTACCAAATAACTACCCGAACTGCTACCAAGGAGACCCCATTCTTGCACGTGTATGGAGCAGAGGTCGTCATTCTGGCAAAAGTGGGACTGCCAAACTTCAAGGTTGAGCCTTATGAAGAAATTTGGAACGCAGAAGTTATGATGTCCGAGCTCGATTTGCTTGAGGAAAAAAGGAACCGCACAACCATTCGTAACGCAACTTGGAACCAAGTCATTGCTTGGTAATACAACAAGCGAGTCCATCCGAGGATCTTTAAAGTTAGAGACTTGGTGCTCAAAAGGTCACAGTCCAGCAACCTGGGTTAGGGTCCTTCAGTTTGAAGTGGGACGGGACATACAAGGTCGTTTGGATTATCCGACCAGGCACCTATAAGCTATCTGATATGGAACAGAACATGCTCAGTCACCCTTGGAACGCAGAGCTCTTGAAAAGATTCCTTTGCTGAGCAAGGCTAGAAGCTCTTTTTGACCTCTGGCTATATTCTTTTTGTAACTAGGCCTATATAGGACTGGAATATAAATATTACATATTAATGAAATGTAAATTCCTACACTGTTCCATCGAGCAACACATGTTTAAAGATAAAAAACAAATCCCAAAGAGGGATGCCAAAACTTCATCCTGGGGGATCAAACCATCACTCCTGAAGAAGGAGGGTCGCCCATAAACTGGGCTGGGGGGCTAATCGGCATCATGACGACCGTCAGTCTGTCGCAGTATGGACTACCCAAACAATGTCGCCCTAGCATAACTATGCTCGACCAACATTAGACTTGTTCAAGTTTCATAAACTTAATAAGTCTAGGGGTGACAAGGTATTGGGTATCACACACCGTTGTGCTCTGCCTGACCACGAAATGGACTTTCCTACTCAGATAAAGTTGGTAACGATTCTCCTTAGGAAATTTTCCATGGGAAAAGAAGACGTTCTGTCACCGAGACATTAAACTCTATAAGGGATATGTTAAAAGACGAGCTTGAAACCTTATTGTTCAGGAATGCTTCTCTTGAGGAGCACCTAACTGGGAAAAGCTCTTAATTCAATACCCCCGAGGTCCAAATTATGAAAATATCTATCCGAGAACAATCCCACTTGAAAATTTTCAAAAATGAAATAAACCAAGACTAAGTGATGAACTCAGAAAATAAAATTTTCATTAATAAGTGGTGGGGAGGTACAAGTGACCAGGCACCTCCTGAGCCCGGATAAACAAAAAGGGATAAAAAAAAAACTAAGCCTAAGCCCTTTTCCTTGGCATCGCCGTCTCCGCCTTCTCCTCCCTGGTCGTTCCTATCGTCCTTGTCATCCACTTCGACGACCTCCTCCTTGTTGGGTTGTTGTGTCGTGCTTTGCTTGGGCTCGACTATTAGGGACCAGTAAAACCCCTCCGCCTTGGGATGCTTCCTAATAAGGTAGTCTTGGAAGTCCGTCATGCCAAAGTAGTAATAATCGGCGTACTCTAAGGATGCCTTGAAGTCATCCATGGCTTGAGTGAGTCGGCCAAGCAGCTCATCCCAAAAACACTGGTTCTCAGCCTAGGATGCCTTCAGCTGGTCCCTGAGCATAGTAACCTCATCTCGGGACTTACCGGCCTTATCCCTTGCCTGTTCGGCTTCTCTCTTCGCCTCCTTTGCCTTTGCCTTTGCCTCTACCTTGGCCTGGTTTACGTCCTCCTTCACCTTTTGAAACTCTTCCTCAACTCAGGAAAGAGTCTCCTTGATTTGTTCTAGCTCGATGTTCTTAGCACCAAGCTCTTTCTCGACCTCCCTCTTGTCTAGGAAGGTCTTCTTGTGCCTCTCCTTCTCCAGGTTGAGCTCTTTCAGCCTGGCCATATAGCCCATGTCCAAGAAGGCACATGTCTGAGGAAATACAGATTTCAACAATGTGAAAAACAAGTCAAAAGAAGCTCGAGGTGAATTAATTACTAACCTTAGCAGTGGAGCAGAAGGTAGCATTAGAAAGGCCCTCAAAATTCTCTTCCCAGAGGTTCCGTAAGAAATCCTCCTGAGTATCCACCTCCCCAAGGTGGTCAAGGACATGGCAACAGTAATTTGGGTGCCTCCTTAGAGGGTCCCCCAAAGAAGGCACCACAGTTGTGGTGACGGCAGCTAGTGGGTCTCACTTAAGGAAGCCTTAGTCCTCGTCGGTGGAGGTGGGGGCACTTGAACTGTCGTGGGTGGTCACTCGGATCTAGGTGCTGCTCAAATTGGGATGGAAGCTTAGGTCTAGGAGTTCTCTTACGTTTCATCCCGATCACCACAGTCTTCCCCTTTTGTTTCCTAAGGCGCTCCATTAAGGCACGCCTCTTCGACGCGCTAGTTGGTTGGGAAGACATATCTGCAAAAGTAAGAGGATTAATCCAAAGTCAGGACGAGCTCGGACAAAAGAAAAAAAAAACTTGGAGTGACCTTCTATCTGAAGCTGGCTAGGCAGGTACAGAAGCTAGATCAAGTCCTCGAGGTCCTTGTCTACCACAGGTGGCTAGGCGTCGAAGGAGCCACTCGACGAGTCTTTAGAATTGGACGATAATGGCTCCCTCGTCGGCCACCCAGATCTGAAAGTGCTTGACCCTAGGATGCCCATAGTGCTCGGCCTTGCGACTGTTACCTACCCGACTGACCAAGCAGGTTGGGTGTTGGAAGGGGGATTGATTCTGCTAGGTTCCCTGAACCAGCCGTAAAGGGAGAGGATATCCTTCCTAAGCATACACTACTGTTGTCTCGTCGCCTCTAGCTTTTCGAATAGGTCTTCGATGGCCCTGATAGGTGGCTAGGCAACCACAGTCTTTTGGACCACGCGTGCCCCAGCTCAAAGGTCATCAGGACACGCTGATCTATAGGGACGGTCTCATCGGCTAGGGCTAGATAATTATCCTTGACGTAGAACCACTCATACTTCTAGAGCTTGTCCGGGTCGGGGTTGCCTAAAATGAAGTCCTTCTTGAAGCCAGTGACATAATACCAACCGGACTATCAGGGAAGCTTCTTCATCTTGTAAACTTGTTTGAATGCCTCCCATGACATCTCTATGGCTCGGTAGTACCTCCATAACATGTACATCCCGATCAGTGACCCGTAACTATTCGGATTAAGCTATGTCGAGCACACGTTAAGGTCGCTGAGTGCCCAACGAAGGAATGGATGGAGTAGCAGGCACAGCCTAGCCTAAAAAAACTCTGCTTATAACGTTATGCACCCCTTTAGTGGAGTCAAAGGGGAGTCACTTTACTTGGGCACAATAAGGATGACGTCATCTAGGATGTTGAACTCGGCACGCAAGTCCTCAAGCTGAGATTCCGTCATGGCGTTGGTGTAAGCTGTTGCTAACGTCTACCTTGGCCTGGTAATTCGATAAGCAGTTGCTCATCGGACTCAAGTCACTTTGATCCTCTCGTCTTCCTCGGCAGCACTCTCGACCAACCTTGCCTCTGCTGCTCACTCCTCATTGGAGATGTCGATAGTTACCTTGCCCACAATCGGGCCAAGGGCCCTGGAGTCTCTACCGAAGGTGCTTGGAACATCGACTGTAGCCTCTAGCTCAACCTGCTCCTAGGCAGTAACTCAGGAAGTGCTGGAGGTGGCCGCTCTGATGTAGGGATCCTTATCCCTGCATGGTCTCACCAGGCACTCCTCGTCTAGCAGATTGAGGAACTCTTGCTCGGGGATGGTCTAGGCATCGACTCTCAGTATTTTGGCCAATCGACCAGGCCCATCCTACTCTAAGGACAGCCTTTCTATGTCTACTTTTGTGGATGACGACATCCCGGTCTCAGAATTGCTTTTCAACGAAGAAACATTAACGTTCTATGAATCTGATAGGTTACTCATCTTTCTCATGCTTCTCAAAAAATTACCTATTCGGGCTGTGAGAGCTTAGGAACGAAGAGTTCTCAGACTAATAACCACAGCTCGGTAGTTAAAATTCAAGAGAGACAAAATGTGGCCTTGATTGCATGTGGAAATGATGGAGAGGGAGGGTCCTATTTATAGTTGCTTTAGGCGGGAAACCCGGGCGCAAAAAACAAAGAGGCGCCATGATTACACTTGTTAGTAGGGCACCCACTCGCATCACGACAGGTGTACACATTAGCCTCATCGCATGTCCTTTTGGCTTACCCTGCCTCAGGAATCTTCCTGATCTTCTATCCAGAGCCGACCTCACCCACTTAGCATAGTTCACTCGGCCGAGCATTGACCAGGTAAACTAGAGGGCTACTGTTGAGGGTGGGCTCGTCGCCACCACTGAGGAACCTATTCCAAGTGGTGGGCTAAACAGCTCGGTAAAGCTTCGAGGAGCTTATAACCACTCCCGATGGGCCTAGGTCTTTTGTCCAAGGTGCTTCTCAAGGTCTGTCGGGCCGCACCTCAACAGGTTGCCTCCTTGGATTGAGCATCAGCTCGGGTTGGATTCTCCTTACTTGAAAGTGGGTTGCTACTCGCTATTACTGGCCAACAGATGGCAAATAACTCATCTCCATATGAGAAGTAATCCATCGGCAAAAGGACATGACACTTGTCTTTTGTCACCTGACATACCTTGATGTGACACTCGGCTCTTGAGTAAAACCCACTTAACACCCAGTCCAAGTAGTAGCCTATAAATAGGATGCATTTATTGCATTCTGGGAGACACGCTCCTTCCCACCTAACAAGTTCTTGACCTCTACTGAGCAACCCTTGCCTTGAACATCGGAGAGTCCTTATCTGTCGACTGACCTTTTCTTGCCTCCAAAATGTCCCTCCTCTTGTTGTAGGTCTATCCAATCAGGCGAAGACAAATAGGGACGAGCTAGGCACCGTGCGCAGCCACACGTGGTGTTGATTTGAAGCCAGACTTAGGTAAGCATCAACAATGTTACAAAGGCTATAATTGAAGGGAAACTTTTGTAATTAATTCTAAACTAAACGTACAAAAATAATCCTAGTAATATCATGCTAGGATACTGGTGGTAACCTTGCATTCTAGAGATAGCCTACTTGTGTTACCCATAATATTTTGTCGTGATACTGATGTTAAGTAGTAGCAATATCAAAGGGGGCTTTTTATACATATGCCACAAAAATAAAGCTTGAATTGATTTATGTCATTAAAAAAAATAATTGCAAAGAATGCCATGCCATATTATCATACTATAATTAGTAATACCAAATATACCTTCCAAGCACAAATTAGATTATATAAAAATAAGATATTTTTTATTGCCACTAAGAGTCTATTAGTCTTTTTAATTTAATTTGTCATCTTTATTTGTAGCATTTAATTAGAAAGTTTTTTTATGCGGCACAAATCAATTCGCACAAAAAAAATATGGCATACAATATAAATATCTCAATATGGAAAATATTTGGCTATTATGATATTTTCAATGGTAGTTTATTCTGCTAAGTGTCTCATTGGAAGATATTTATAAAAAAGGAAAAAAAAAAGTTAAGTTAACATAGAAAAGTGTGAGGATAAGTTTTAAAAAATTTAAGTAAATAATACATTTACAATTATTAGCACTAATGGCCCTCTAAACTTTAGGATCTTTCTCACTTTATAATGTGAATTTTAAAAATCCTCACTTTATCCCTTGAACTTTTAAAATTCCTTACTTTACCCCTTGAATTTTTAAAATCACTGTTTTGCCCTTGAACTTTTAAAGTAACTCACTTTGTCTCTTTAATTTTTGATATTCTATTGAAATAAACAGAATTAATCCCATGTAATCTACACATGGGTCATTTGTAAAGGCAAAAGTAAGATTTTATCACTCATAAGTTTTGTTTCACGTTTACACTCTCACTTGACGTTTTTATTTTTTATCTGAACTCTCAGTTAGGAAGGGTTTGCCTACACATTTCTTCTCATTTTTAATGTGTAACTCATTTAATAAGTCCATATTATTCGACAATATCTGAATTTGAATACTAAAAAATAAGTTTTGCATTAAAGATAAGAAGACATTGGCGAACAATATCGAGAAAAAAAATATGCATACAGACCTATCTTAAATGAGAGCAGATAAAAAAAGGTTAAATAAGAGAGTAAATGTGAAACAAAACTTGAGAGTGATATAATCTTATTTTTGCCCTTACAAATGACCCATGTGCAAATTATGTAAGATTAATTCAGTTTATTTGAACAAAAAATCAATTATGAGACAAAATGACAAGCTTTGGAAGTTCAAAGGTAAAATAATGATTTTCAAAATTCAAGGGGCAAAGTGAGGAGTTTTAAAAGTTTAAAAGTAGTGAGTTTTAAAGTTTAAAGTAAGGAAGGCCCTAAAGTTTAGGGGGCTATTAACGTTAATAACCTGTATATTTATTAGGTAAATATTTTATTTACTCTTAATGACTAATTTTTTTCAGAGCCTTAATGACCAACTTTTAGCAAATAAACTAGTAAGGAAGAAAAATATGCTATTTATTTCTTTCAGCTTGAAAAAATCGCCTATTTATCTCTATCCCTTTGAAATATTGTCAATGAATAATTTTCGAATAAAATTAGGTGAAGTGGCCCACTTGGAATTAGGTAAATATAGCCGTTTGATTAGTTATCTTCCTCATTTTGCATTCCCTATACTGGGTGTTTGGCTTAAGAAAGTGCCCTATGTACAACACTAGTGCCCTCTTAGGGCTCGTTGGTTTGATGGAATGACCATTGGAAGAAATAGCAATTCCTAAAATCCAACCATTCCTATATTTGCTTGGACAAATAAATTTAGTGATAGCGATTCTTATGGAATTGCTATTCAACCATTTTGGTTGAATGGTCATTCCTAAAGTGAACCACTGGAATGAATATTCCATTTTAAATTTGAATCAATTAAAATTTTCTCTTCCTAAAGAACGCCCCTTAATGTCCTATTATTTACTTTATTGAATGCCCATTTACTATCATAATATAAAAATATATTTAATTACATTAATTCTACTAAAACTCAATGTAATTATTAGTGCTTATGCAATATTTTATACAATTTTTTCACATATAAATTATGATTATTTTTGTTAACAAAGTTAATTGTTTAGGGATCAGTTATTAATCAAATAAAATAATCTCTTCAAAACGTATAAAGCAAAAAATTACTTTCACTTTAAAAAAAAAACAAAAGAAAAAAATCAGTTTAAAGCATATTTTAATTTCATTTTAAATATTATCACAGACTGAACAAAGGGGTATTTTTGTCAAAGTTTTGTTATTGCTACATTACAATTAAAAACCAAACATAATAATCATGATTCTAATGCTAATTCCAATGCTCAACCAAACAATTGAATTAGAATACATCATTCAATTTATTCCTATTCACATTCTATTATATGCCTATTCTTATTTCATTCTATCAAACCAAGCATATCCTTGGATCAAAAATGAAAAACGACGAAGAAAGTAAAGGATCTTTCACTGCTCTTCAGATCAAAATCATGTAGCTCATCAAATGAACAACTCGTAGAGACGATTTGAAGGGCGCTTGCATCTATGTTCTCTAGTGAAGGCATTTAGTTATTTTAATTTACTTGCATAATCTAGCTATTGGAAGATTCTAGCTATATAATCTTAGAGTCCATTTGGTTCGTCGTTCGAATCACGGTTCGAATTATTTTGTTACAGTATTTTCTCTCACAAAAATTTAAATCTTCATTTAAATTTTTTATTCAAATCTATAAACCAAACGGACTCTTGATGTACTTGCTTTTATTTAATTTGTTCTCCACACCTATCTAAACACAAATTTAGATTTATTTACTGTTCGTATTTACACTTAAATGGTGTTTGACTTGTGGTGGAACTATTGGTGGGAACTGTTTGTACTGTAGTATGTGAGAGCTTTACATGTAACAACTTTTTTTCTTTTTACCATAATATGTGAGAGTTTTACACTGTTCATAATTGAGTTTATGATGGGAACTACCCTTAACCAAACAGAGGGTTAAACTGTACATTCAAATACTATTTTAGATTGTAATTTAAAGCACACAAGTTAAAATTTTTAGTTTAAATAAAACAGTTGAAATCAACACAATTTCGAACTACAAATCATATGTTGCAATATATATATATATATATATTTTGATAGCAGGATTGTACCAGTGTACATGGTTGAGTATAACACTGACTTTTTCTTTTTGAACCCAATCATGCTCCGTATTGTGGTATCCTGCGATTTATAATGGACCTAAATACTAGGAGCAACAAGTATATTTGGTAAAGAAATTAATAATTACTAGTGCTCAAAACCACTTGTGATTTTCCCACACTTGTTCCCTTTTGTTATTTACTTTTGCTTTTCGGTGCTTTTCATTCTGGTTTGTACTTGTGCAAAGCAATAGTTTCTTATTTAGAGATTCAAAAATTAAAAATTAAAAATTAAAAATTAAAAATAAAAAAAAAAGCAAAATCAATTGCAAGTGCGTGATACTCGATTAGACAACTTTACGAGGGTCTAAAAAATCATCAAAAAAAAAAAAACCAAAATCGCTTTTGGAACATATTTTGTCAACGATAATCATATTCTGACCAAAAATTTACTAATAAACATATCACTAAGATAAGAGGTTAGCATTGGTTTTTCTGATATAACGACTATTATACCTCATTGTCAAAAAAGGGAAAAAAAAGGCACTACTACATATACTTTTATATTTTATTTGGTAAACAAATTGTGGACCAACGGTAAGCAAGTTCTTTTATCTTTTTTCCTTCGGTCACATGGAAGGTGAGAAAGAAGGTCATCGATTAGCCTCCAAAAGAAAATGATAACAATGATTATAAAATCAGGTTCTTTTGAGACGGTGAGCATGACAAAGAAGCTTTAATGACTATGATACAGACACATGGTCCCCAACAGTGGATGATGGCTGTGTTGTGCTACTGTTTGCCTTACCACTTAATTTGACAAAGAGGAGAGATTAGTGGGGAGACACATGAACTATGATGTCACTTATCAGTTGTGGAACGTTTAATACAGTAGCTTATAAAGAGCATTTGCCCTATCAAAAAGTATGAGACCATACAGATCCGCCTGATACAATACCAACATACTATTACAAGTTAGGAACATTTACTAAACCGTAAAGAAATATCATAAGAATGGTGACGAGATTGAAAAGTATATTATGTAATGAAATCGGGATCATCTATTTTTCATTCAGTGTTTACTTATCTATTTGATAGTGTAATGGGAAACAATCTCATTCTTTTTTAAGTGCTTACTTATTTTGAAGTGATAATCATGTAATTATAATTACTAAAATATTATTTTTACGTAACTAAATAATCATTAAATAATAACATTTGATTTTAGACATCTATGTAAATTTAGTATTTATTCTCTTTGAGAAAAATCAATGTTGAGGGGAATATGAGGATTAGTATTTTCTTATCTTATTTTTTATATTGTGTGAGGGCTATAAAACTCTTAGATTTTGTAAGTAAATGCAATATAAAAAATAAAAAAGAATCACTACTTGCTTTCTCTTTTTATTTGATGCAAAGTAAATGGACCCTTGATACTTTAAAAAAGGTATATGGATTGCACTTAGAGATTATAGGGTCTGTTGTCTACCTATTGCAAGAATTAATCTATTATGTTGTTAAGAAATGTAGAGCTTAATTTAACGCTTTACAATTTATCACTCCATTGGGTGGTATGGCAGTTAATGGGTTTTCAAACAGTAAAAGATTGTTGCTCTTTTCACTACTAAAATAGAGTTTGTTACTATGACTGAAGCTAGCAAGAAGATGGTTTGGCTGCAGTTGTTTCCAAAAGCACTTAGTCATAAGAAGGGGAAGAGCCTGTTGCATTGTGACAATTAGAGGGTCATTCACTTAGCAAAGAATCCTGTTTATCATGCTAGGACAAAAGCATAAACAGGTGCATTATCACTTCATCAGGTCGACTCTAGAAGATAAGGTGTTGGTGCATGAGAAGATTCTTAGGAGTCTGAATCCATCAGATATGTTGACAAAAATTGTTCCGATTGAAAAATTAAAGTTGTGTGCAACTTTAGTTGGACTTCTCTCTTAAGGATCGAGGAGTGTAGGCCACTGCAGAAGGACTTATTGATGGTAAATTAGTCTCTATGTAGGAGATTGTTAAGAAGTGTAGAGCTTAATTTAACACCATACAATTTATCAGCCCACGCAGAGAATTAGGGTGCTACAGACATGTTTTTACAGTATTAGTAGCACAGAGCTCGACGCCGTGGCACCAAGACCTCAAGTTGTGTCGAGGAATATCGGCGGCGCTAGGAAGTTGAGACTGCGACATCCAATCATGACTCAACATTACTTTTTGTGAAACTGACCACTTTTTGGTGTACTCCTATAAGTAGAACATGATAGGGCATATTTGTATAATTCAGAATATATATATATATATATATATATATATATATATATATATTTATATGAAAATTCAGAGAGAGATGATGTACAATTTCTCTCTTGTAAACTTATTTATCATGATAGTGAATTATTCTGCAGCAATTGAAAGTGAATGTAGCTATCACATTGAGGGTGAATCACTATAAATTTTATGTGTTTTTGCTTATTTTTTGTTTCCTATATATTTACTCTTGGCAGAATTAGAACGTTTAATTCGCAATGTGAATCCATAGAGCTTGGCACTGTGACACTGGGACTTGGATACCATGGCGTTGGGAAGTTGAGACCGTGATGCCCGGTTGCGATTCAACGTCAATTTTAATGAAACCGACCACTTATTATTTTTTTTTTTTGTGTTCTTATAAATAGGACATGTTATGACTTATTTATGTAACTCAAAAAATATAGAGAGAAGTGTAAAATTTTTCTCTTGTAAATTTCTTTATCATCATAATGAATTATTCTGTAGCAACTGAAAGTGGATGTAGCTCTCACATTGAGGATGAACCGTTATAAATTTTGCGTGTGTTTTTATTTATTTTTTGTTTCATATAGTTTTGCTCTAGGTAGAATTAGGACATTTAATTCACAATATATACATGGCATAAAAATATAAGATATATTACATTATTCTATATTTTGTTTTTATTTTATCTTTATAGAGTCAATTTTAGATAAAATAGATTTTTATATTGTTTAAAAAAAATCTTATGTCATACCCTTTATTTTTACATCTAACAAACTGAAGCGGTCGTTCATAAATAAACCTTTGCCGGTCGTTCATAAATGAATCTTTGCCTAAATTATGAAATGCTCCCACAATACAGCGTATCATTATTGGCAGACACATCGTTAATCAAATGAAAACTCGTTTAGTATTGTCGTGTGACACCCATGTCACAATAGTGGGACCACATGTACATATATTTAGGGGATGATACCAAAATTATTTCAGGTAACTCAACTCTATTGAACCAAAAAAAAAAAAGTTGTGAGGAAAAAAAAAACCAAGATTCCCAAACACGGAATTTAGAATCGTATATAAAAGAAATTCCACTCATATATGTAACTTTCACATGTGCACATTCCCAGCCATGCCATGGTGTGTTCCATACACCACCGTCCCACAATACACGCACTTCTGATATAGAAGTTTTTTCTTACTCTCTCTCTCTCTCTCTCTCTCTCTCTATCTATCTGTTGTATCTCCTTCTGTGAGTGTCACGGGCGATCTTATAAAAATTGGAACGTTGGAAGCAAGTAGACAAGCAATGTAGAGAAGTAGCCAAAATGGAGGATTCTGACTCATCAAAACCCATGTACATTATAGTATAGCCAAATTTATATATGTGAGATACAGATGTGTCAATCTTTAGAAAAGCTAAAACATGGGTCTTGTAGTCTTACACCAAACACATCAGTTTGTGAAAAAATTCCACAAAATGAAAATCCAGCTATGCACAAAACGACACCACTAAGGCCCTACAAAAAAAACTAGAATAAAAACAAAAGAAAACGGCTCAATTTATTTTCTTAGTCCAACTTAGCTTTTATTTATTTTCTTTTTCTTTTTCTTTTTCTTTTCCAAATAAACAAAACGTTCAAATGCACAGCACCCGAGGAAAAAGCTTGTAGATTCTCCACACTACTTACTTACTTCCCCTGCTATTTATACTCCCTATCCTTCTTCCTCTTTCTTTACTCTCTCTCTAGAAGCACGCTAAAGTGAACAAAGGGGTTCTTTTTCACCGTAAAGAAACCCTGCTCTCTCGGATACATCACTTCTTAAGTGTGAATGCTCAATGGGTTTTCTTCACTTTTCCGTCACAGCCATATTCACCGTTTAAAATAGAAATCTGGGTTTTCTCTACTCTGCTTCGCTGATGTTGTAAAAATGGAGGACATGGATTTTTGAGGTGCTGTGCTCAGAAGCAGATTTTGTTAATTCCGGGAGTGTTTGTTTCTCGGGATTTTAGTGCAATTCCGAAATGAGGAGCAGTTATGGGGTTTATTTTGTAGCTTTGCTTTGTTTTGGGATGTTTAGTAGTACTTTGTGCCGGGATGATTCGGAGAACATTACAGCTATTTATATAGTTACTCTTAAACAAACTCATGATTCTGTTCATTACTATGATGAGCTGAGCAGGGAAAATCATGGAGCCAAATATGGTTCTTCTGAAAGATTGAGAGTTCATAAACCAAGGTACTTTCAGTTTCTTACTATTATATTTCTTTTTTCTTATTTCCTAGATTTGGTTTCACATTAATTCGGGATCTCATGTTCGTTTATTTATTTACTTTAGATGTTTTAGTTGTTTAGCGTATTGTTTTGCTTAATCAAATCTGTATTTTGTTTGAGTCCATGTGTAAAAGTAGTTATTGTTCAATACCAAGCAGAATTCATATTGCTTGAATGATTTTTATATTTTTGTTTTGTATTGTCCTTTTACACGTTTGGGTAATTTCACAGGAAGCAACAGTTGGAGCTTGTTCTTTTTTATTTATAACACAGAGAGAGAGAGAGAGAGAGAGAGAGAGAGAGAGAGAGAGAGAGAGAGAGATGGTATTCTATTTCCATGTTTTGCACTACAAAATATATATATATTTTTACTTGCTTGAGTTTCTTGCTTATGGTCCTTTGTGTTCCGTTTGTTGGGGTTTCTGAGGAAACTGTCTCATGAACGTGTCTAAACATGTACTGAAAGCATCATCATTGTTTTTTTCTTTCTATTCGTTTTTAATTTCATCTTCCGTTACGGAATTCATGATTAGGAAATGGTATGGGTAGTTTTTTCGTTTTCCACGTTGTACTCTCTGTTCTTTCTATGATTTGTTCGGTTGATGTAGTTCACATATTTTGGACCTTTAATTATGTTGATGATGATGTTTTGAATGTATTGTCTTTAGATTTAGAAACATTTCCAGATCAGATCGGCAGTATGGTTCTTATATTGTGCGAGTTCACAATTCATTATTGAGGAGGGCATTGAGAGGGCAGAAGTATCTGAAGCTGTATAGCTACCACTACTTGATTAATGGGTTCGCCGTGCTCGTTACACCACAGCAGGTATACAACTTAATTGTATAACTATACTTCTTGTCATAGTTGTTTCTGTTGTACAAAATGCTGCTTTGATTTGAACTCTTTGAAAGTTGGTCACAAAATTTTGGGTTCTACTGGGACATGATGTGTTCATTACATCTTGCAATTTAACTGTTACCCATGTGAGAAAATTTGGTTCCTCTTGTGTTATATAATGCGTGGTCTCATTGACTCCTTAAATGGTTATATCCGCTGCTGTTGTACTTATATTGAGTCATTAAAATGGTGATATTTCTTCATTTGAAGGCAGATAAGCTTTCAAGGAGGAGAGAAGTGGCTAATGTGGTATTGGATTTCTCTGTTCGAACTGCAACCACTCATACTCCACAGTTTTTGGGTTTACCACAAGGGGCTTGGGCCGAACAAGGTGGATATGAATCTGCAGGAGAAGGAATCGTGATTGGGTTCATTGATACTGGCATTGATCCAAGTCACCCAAGTTTTGCTGACGATACATCTGACCGTCAGTATCCAGTTCCTCGCCATTTTTCAGGCATGTGTGAGGTTACTCCGGATTTCCCATCTGGTTCATGCAATAGGAAGCTTGTTGGGGCTCGTCATTTCGCTGCATCAGCTATAACCAGGGGAATTTTCAACTCTTCTCAAGACTATGCTTCACCATTTGATGGTGATGGGCATGGAACGTGAGTTTTTGTTGCCTTTTCTGAGTTGCTTGTACTTAACTCTTGTGGCTTTCAAGTCTGTTTGCATTAACTACATTCCATATTTAGAGCATAAGTTTTTTTTTTTTTGGTTTTGTTTTGTTTTGTTTTGTTTTTTTTTTTTCAATCTGTTTTGTTTAAAGAACTAATCTAAGTTATCCTAAAAATTTTGTTGGTCATTATTCTGTTCACGCCAAAATTTGCTAGATAGAAAACAGAGAAGAAAATAAATGTATTCGTTACCGCCTTATCATACCCCATTAGATATTTTCTTATACAAGCCAAATAAGCTGCTTATGAAGTCCAATATTAAAATGTAGATTAGAGGTAAGAAACCTGACATAAACAATGATAGTATGATTATTAATGCTTAATAAAACTGCGTCCAAAGGCTTTGGCTGACGCACTATGTTAGGTCTCAGTAGTTGCTGTCAATTATGATTACCTAATGATCACTTATTTTTATTGTTGTTGCTCTTAGTTTGTCCTCAGGTGGGCATGCCCCACTCATCTTCATGTTAGAGAATTATATGCTATGTAAATATGTCCCACACATCATGTTAATATGAATGTTTAAAGGCAGGTTTATTACGCTATTATGTTTTAACTTGCAGCATAAGCTAAATAGATTAATTTCTTCAAAATTTGGGAATGAATTACATGCTTTCTGCATAAGGTAAATAGAAATTTTATGGTGATTGTGATAGCATTTTGTGGGTTCTGTTTTGTGCTTTGAGAGAAAACATACAACTTACTTTTTTCACGTGGTCTTCATCCATTCGTTCTTCGAAGGGCAGCTTTGATTGATCTTGTTTTAATCCACAGGCACACGGCTTCAGTTGCTGCAGGAAATCATGGGGTTCCGGTGATAGTTGCGGGGCATCACTTCGGAAATGCAAGTGGGATGGCTCCCCGTTCACAGTAATTATCTAAATCTTGTCATCAGTCGGTGGATTTGCTGTTGTTGTTTTACATTGAGTAACGTATGTGTTTTGATCTTAAAAATGCTTTGCATGTAAAACTTTCATATCCTAACCAGATGCCTGTATTTTTCAGTGTTGCTGTTTACAAGGCATTGTATAAGAGCTTTGGAGGATTTGCTGCTGATGTTGTTGCTGCAATAGACCAGGTATATACAATTAGCTTATTTTGCTTTCTGCAAGTATTTCTTATTTGTCACACATACAATCAACGAATGCAAAATGGTAGACTGTTTTGTTGCATATTCTCTGCGCTTTAACATTGATCTTGTGATTAGACAGTTGAAGAATGCGCAATTATGTGTTAATTCGTAATTAACTTGGGCATTTCATAATGAATTGTCAGGCTGCTCAGGATGGGGTTGACATTATAAGCTTGTCAATAACTCCAAACAGGCGTCCTCCTGGTCTCGCAACATTTTTTAACCCCATAGACATGGCTCTGTTATCAGCTGTGAAGGCTGGTATATTTGTTGTGCAAGCAGCAGGAAATACTGGGCCTTCCCCAAAGAGCATGTCTTCTTTTAGTCCATGGATCTTCTCTGTTGGCGCTGCTTCTCATGATAGAATCTACAGCAACTCTATAGTACTCGGAAACAATGTTACCATTCCTGGAGTTGGTTTGGCACGTACGTTTGTCTTCCAAACTTGATTCCTCATTTTCTTGTTAATTTTGTCATTAAGTAGTATCACTTGGAAAACACTTTCTTGATTAAACACGCATACTCTATAATGTGGACGAAATCTAGAAGACTAGAAGTCACAACGACCATCAGTTGTCTGGACTTTGACATTTGTCCTAATAGCACAGTACTTGCTGGTCTCAAATGGCGAAGAAATGAAATAGAAAACTTTTGAGAACAAAAATATCAAAATGTTATCTTATTGAAAAATATATTTGCTTCACTCCTGACATAACCATTTATGCTGTTAACCTCATGATGCATGCAGTCGCAAGTTGTGTACAGTTTATTATTTCAACAGTTATGCTTGTGAAGTAATCTAATTTGTATCTGCTTTTCTTCAGCGGGGACGGGTAAAGATGCAATGTACACATTAGTTTCTGCTATTCATGTGTTAAACAACGACACAACGGTTGCTGATGATATGTATGTGGGTGAATGCCAAGACTCCAGTAGATTCAACAATGATCTTGTCCAAGGGAACCTTTTAATCTGTAGCTATTCAATACGATTTATTCTTGGGATCTCCACAATCCAACGTGCCTTGCAAACGGCAAAAAGCCTAAGTGCAGTTGGTCTCGTGTTCTACATGGATCCTTTTGTTCTTGGTTTCCAGCTTAATCCAGTTCCAATGAAAATGCCTGGTATCATAATTCCTTCTCCCGAAAACTCCAAGGTAAGGGACTATGCTTAGGTGGAATTATAGTGTGTAGTCTCTCTCTCTTTCTGTCTGTGAATTTAATTAAGGCCTTGTGGTCATTCTGGCAGATTTTAGTTCAATACTACAATTCCTCTTTGGAGCGAGATAGTAAGAACAAAATTGTTAAATTTGGGGCTTCTGCTAGAATTTGTGGTGGATTAAAGGCAAACTACAACAATTCTGCTCCAAGGATTATGTATTACTCTGCTAGAGGACCAGATCCGGAAGATAGCTCTCTTGATGATGCTGACATAATGAAACCCAACTTAGTAGCTCCCGGAAATTTCATTTGGGCTGCTTGGAGTTCTGCTGGAGGTGACTCGGTTGAATTCCTTGGTATGAGTTCATGGACAACACAAACAATATAATCTGCTTACCGACAATTATGCAGATGATGCTTTGTACACTAAACTGTTCTTTAAATTTCAAAATGATGATTTGTATACTTGTGTTTTCCTTTTAGGTGAGAAGTTTGCAATGATGTCTGGCACAAGCATGGCTGCTCCTCATGTTGCTGGGCTCGCCGCATTGATTAAGCGGAAGTTCCTGAGTTTCAGTCCCGCAGCCATTGCGTCTGCCCTTTCCACAACAGCTTCTTTATATGATAAGAATGGTGGGCCAATAATGGCTCAGCGAGCTTATGCCAATCCTGATGTAAACCAATCCCCTGCAACGCCTTTTGACATGGGCAGTGGCTTCGTGAATGCAACTGCAGCGCTGAACCCGGGCCTGATTTTTGATACCAGTAAGTTGCTGTTTATTGCACATATGTGATGGTAATTCAGCTTTATCAACTAGTGTGTGTAAAATTATGATGTTTCTTGGTGGACTAGAACATAGTATGCTATAGAAGTTAAGAATTCATATTCTTATGTTTAAATCTTGTTATCCTTTGTGGGAGTCTTTGTTTGACACAAATTTTAGACACGTGTTTCGAGTTCACCGGGCTTATGCGAGTTTAGGTGTGTTAGAAGCTTGCTGTCCCTTTTTGGGTCTGTTTATTACCAAATTAAGAATATATATATATATATATATATATATATATATATATATTAGGATTTTAGGATCAAAACTTGAGAGGAAACTGATTGTGGTAGTAACTTGTAATGGGAGTTTCAGTTTCGATACTGGTTTGGGCTTCACAACCTGAAACAATCGAGGGAAACGAACTTGTCCCTTGGTATATTTTCCATTTGGCTTAGCAACCAGAAAGGAATTTGCTAGTTTTGTGCGTATTCTTAAAAATGTCTGTATTTTCACTAGTTTTACATGAATGACTTCTCATTATTGAATTCCATGACTTGTAGCTCTTATGTCTCTTAATAGATGGAATTGAAGCTTTGATGCCTTTACCATTTTTATGTTAAAAGAGGCAATTTTCTCTCAAAACTTCCATCATTTATACCCTTTTTGATTGTTCATCATCGCTGTTGTTATTTTCTTGGTTGTTTGTGGTTTGATGGCAATTGCTGTGCCTGAGATACAAGTGTTTTTGGTGTAGGTTACAACGATTACATGTCATTTCTTTGTGGCATCAACGGATCAGCTCCTGTTGTTCAGAATTACACCGGCCAAGACTGTTCGGTTTACAATTCCACCATCAATGGTGCTGATTTGAACTTGCCCTCAATCACGTTAGCGAAACTTATCCAGTCCCGAACAGTCCAGAGAACAGTGACTAACATTGCGGAGGGCGACACTTACAGTGTGGGTTGGAGTCCTCCCTACGGTGTTTTGGCGAAGGTTTCTCCAACTCACTTTTACATTGCCAGTGGACAGAAACAGGTCCTGACCATAGTCTTGAATGCCATACTTAATAACTCTGTCGCTAGCTTTGGAAGGATTGGACTTTTCGGAAGTAAAGGTCATGTCATTAACATTCCGTTGTCAGTCATTGTCAAAACCATATACAATAATACAACTAACAGCTGAAGTTCGAGGCCAAGGCTTTATTGATATTATTATTTATCTTTTTACCCCCATCATTTTCTATGTATTTCGCAGTTTGTCGTTTCTATCCTTTTGTTGGATTTTATCATCTCTTTGCGTAGCCGGCTTTGCTAATTTTTTCATTCATTGCATTGTAAGTGCTATCGTGTAAATTTTCAGAGCTGTTTGTAATGTCATGTAGATGCAGTAACTAATAATACAATGTTTTATGCCCTCGCTCCCTCTCTTCAAGTTGCCATTTTTTATTCAATGCAGACACCACAATATATATATACACTATATATAGATACACCACAATATATATCCATATAATATTCTAACGTACACACCTCTTAGCATTGACATTTTGCATTTGGGTATCCAGACCTAGTATGGTGTTTGTTTGCACTTCGGTTTGAGGATATTATGCATATTATTTATTGAACACAAAAATGTGAGATTATCATTCTATTAAGGGGGACAAAAAAAAAAAAAAAAAAGGGAACGAGACCCTAGTTTTGACATAGTGCATTTGGGTATCTCAATTTGTTATGGTGTTAAAACTCTCACTTTGTTTGAACTTGGGTATCTGATTGTGGTACTTTTGATTTTTGGCATAGCACAAAGATTCTGTGTTGTCCAGAGTCAAAGCCTTGGCGATGCGAATGACTCAACCGCTTGGTATATGTTGAAGTATCTGTTGGATCTAAATCTAATATATGGGTTAAGATATTAAATAAATGTGAATTAAATGTTATCAGATAAGGTTGCTCAATTAAAAGTGATCAATTTAGGTTTTGGGCTTTCAATGCATCATTATGTATGGGCCTCTTATGTGTAGAGGCCAAAGATATAATTACTAATTTTATAATGGGTTAAATTGGTAATTAAGGATAATTGCTAGGGTTTAGCAATTATATAAAGGGGTTGTGGTCTTCAAGTCAGTACGTACATTATTTTTCTTTTCCCCATCTATAGAGAAATTACAGAGCATTCTGAGAAGGAAGATTTACGTACCAGACTTGGAAGATCCTCAACCAAAAGACTCAAGAATCACATTCAATCAATGGATTCAAGTTAGCTTCCGCATCTTATTAAAATTCTTGATAATTTGACATGAATGATCCTAGGTGATGATAGTTTTCATCACAATTTTTGTTCTAACAAGGGGTATCAGAGTGATATAGGGATCGTCATGTTGCTAAAGGCTTTACACAGAAAGAAGGCATCGACTATAAAGAGACTTTCTCTCTGGTTTCCTCGAAAGACTCTTTCAGGATTATAATAGCATTAGTGGCACATTTTGATATTGAGCTCCATCAAATGAATGTTTAGACTGCGTTTCTCAATGGTGACATTGATGAAACAATCTATAAGGTGCAATCGAAAAAATTTGTGTCTGGAGATGCAAAGAAAATGGTTTGCAAATTAAAGAAATCCATCTATGGGCTTAAACAAGCTTCTCGTCAATGGTATTACCAATTTTATCAGGTTTTGGTTTTGAGATGAATATAGTCGATGATTGTATAAACCATAAGTTTAGTGAGAGTAAGTATATTTTCCTGGTTTTGTATGTCGATGACATATTGCTTGCCAGCAACGATATAGGCTTATTGCACGAAACTAAGAGATCTCTATCAAAGAAATTTGTGATGAAAGATCTTGGAGACGCCTCTTTTATATTAGGCATACAGATACACCGGCATCGCTCTCAGGGTATTCTAAGATTATCACAAAAGGACTATATCGAAAAGGTTCTCAAGAGATATGGCATGCAGGATTGTAAACCAGGTGATACCCCTGTGGCTAAGGGAGACTAGTTTAGTCTCAATCAGTGCCCTAAGAATATTTTTGAGGTTAAGGAAATGCAGAAGATTCCTTATGTGTCAGCAGTAGGGAGTCTGATGTATGCTCAGGTTTGTACGCATCGGGATATTGCGTATGATACAAGGATGTTGGACAGTACTTAAGCAATCTTAGAAAGGATCACTAGGTAGCAGCCAAGTGAGTCTTGAGGTATTTACATAGAACAAAGGACTATATGCTCATGTATCAGAGGTCGGAATAGCTTAAGATCATTGGGTATACTGACTCCGATTATGTTGGATGCTAAGATAGTATGAAATCTATGTCGGGCTATGACTACCTTCTGGCTGGAGGTATTGTCTCTTGGAAGAGTGTTAAACAATCTCTTATAGCATCTTCTAGAACTTGGGTATCTGATTGTGGTACTTCTAATTTTTGGCATAGTACAAAGATTCTGTGTTATCCAGAGTCAAAGCCTTGGCGATGCGAATGACTCAACCGCTTGGTATACGTTGAAGTATCTGTTTGATCAAAATCCAATATATGGGTTAATATATTAAATAAATGTGAATTAAATGTTATCAGATAAGGTTGCCCAATTAAAAGTGATCAATTTAGGTTTTGGGCTTTTAATGCATCATTATGTATGGGCCTCCTATGTGTAGAGGCCGAAGATATAATTACTAATTTTATGATGGGCTAAATTGGTAATTAAGGATAATTGCTAGGGTTTAGCAATTATATAAAGGGGTTGTGGTCTTCAAGTCAGTACGTACATTATTTTTCTCTTCCCCATCTATAGAGAAATTACAGAGCATTCTGAGAAGGAAGATTTACGTACCAGACTTGGAAGATCCTCAACCAAAAGACTCAAGAATCACATTCAATCAATGGATTCAAGTTAGCTTCCGCATCTTATTAAAATTCTTGATAATTTGACATGAATGATCCTAGGTGATGATAGTTTTCATCACAATTTTTGTTCAAACAAGTGGTATCAGAGTGATATAAGCCTCGTCTTGTCGCTAAAGGCTTTACATAGAAAGAAGGCATCGACTATAAAGAGACTTTCTCTCTGGTTTCCTCGAAAGACTCTTTCAGGATTATAATAGCATTAGTGACACATTTTGATATTGAGCTCCATCAAATGGATGTTAAGACTGCATTTCTCAATGGTGACATTGATGAA
>CAMOHE010035073.1:0-48025 GCA_946598075.1 Artocarpus hirsutus | reverse complement strand
GTTAACACATTTTTTGGAAAGATACATATGTGGCCCAAGTGGGAGATTGTTAGAAAATAATTTTTCATGTGGGCACACATATGTAATTAAATGTGTTATTTAATGCTATCTTAAAGTCAAGCCTAAATTAAAGTGATATAATTAAGATAAAGTTAAAAGGCTTTATTGGGTATTAAAAATAATGTATGGGTTATTTTATAAAAAATATTATGTGTAGATACCAATTTGTAATTTCTAGATTTTATGATGGGCGAAACTGAAAATACAATAAAATAACAAAAGTTATTTATTCTGGTTATGGTCCCCAATTCAGACGTACGTTTTATTCTTCCTGCTTCTCTGGAAATCCCATCTTCCTTGAAGTTTCATAAGGAGTACGTATTGGATTGGAAGACGATAACCCAAGTTTACTCAGTGATCATGAATTCAAGTACGCTTCCGCAGTTTGGTATGATTCTTCTCAATAATTTAACATGAACGATCCTGTAGAATTTGGTTCTCTCAAGTTGTTCATTCAAATAGAAGTGGTTAACATCTGCAATTTTTTTTTTTTTTGTAAGACCGTAATTGCAAATCTTAAATAATGATAATCCAAACGCAGATTGGGAAATGGTGTAAGTTGTTTGTGTATTATTTAACACCCTAGTGTAGTTGCAAATCAATGCTGGTAATTTAAGAAAACGTTTTGCAAAGCCAAAGATTTGTGTCCTAAAACATATCGAAACTAAGAAGAGCTTCGTTAGTTGAGGGGGGAAAAATCAATCTGGGATAACATGAAGGGAAAAAATATTAAAAGAAGAAACCTTGATAAGGTTATGTTGCAAAACCTTGAGGAGAATAGATTGAAGATGGTAGTAGGAAAGTGCAGCGAAATAAATAAATAAATAAATAAATATATATATATATATATATATGTATGTACATTTAATCAATTTTTTTAGAAAAGCTTTTTCAAAACTAATTTAGTAGCTACCAGTTTTTAAAAATATTATAACAATTGTCAAATTTATAATGTAAATAATTTAGTCAACCCTTATTTACAATGTAAATAATTCTTTTTATGATATAAATAATTTTTATTCATACAATAAATAGATTTAAAGCATAAATAATTTAGTTATCTTATTGTTTACAATGTAAATTATTTTTATTTACATAGTAAAAAGTTTCTTTATATTGTAAATCTACTGTTTACTAAAAATATTTTGACAACTTGCTATTTGCTTCAAAAAGTTTTAAAAATATGCTACTTCCTTCGTTCTTCCTTTTTTTTCTTTTTGTTCGTGAGAGATAAACGAAACAAAAAAGTTCGTTCACGATTAACATTTTAAGTGGCAATGTTTTTAATTGACGTAGCATTGTATTTTAACTAATTTAACATTTTAAATGACATGTTATAATATTTTGATTTGGACATGGCATTTTCATTATTGATATATCAAGATTTTATTGGGGACATATAATGGAAAACCACAAGAGGATATCTAAGTCGAATCCGTCCTTGAGTAATTATTACAATTATCCAAACACTAACATAGTAACGAATTGCGCTAATTATAAGATGCATAATAAATAAGGTAATAAAAAAATAAAATGGGGTTTTTCGCAGGTGGGGGAGCCCTCCTGGTTGGGTTCTAATCAGACCATTTAATCTAGTTAAAATTATTTTTTTCTATGACTAAAAGACAAAAAGCTATTATTAAATCATTTTTTTCAGTACTTACCGGTAAAATTTCCAATAAAATAATTTCAACCATGATTTTATTTTTGGGTGCTGCATAATCAATTTCTATAGACCGACCAAATATTTTTAGCTAGGCACCATGCTTAGTTTCTTCACCTTCATATTAATTCGCTTTTATTCGGAAATGAGAGAATTAAAGCAAACAATTTGTCAAAAAAAAAAAATAAATAACGAAAAAAAAAAAAAAAGAGGTTCATCACCTTAAAAGGGCACAATTGTTAAAAATCAATTTTAGAAAGGGCATATTCGTCACTTGGACTTGCCTCAACAGTACACTAACATTTTTTTTTAAGAGCTCTCATTTCTTTCATTTTTATTACGTGCTTGAATTATTTAGTTAAGCCTCGTCTGCTTCGTCCCATACTAGCGAGCTAAATCGTCAAAGTTTCGATTCATCCCCAGCAGGTTCGTCTTTAACGACCTGTATAGCGCACTGTATAAACTTACATATCGATGTATATATATATATATATGCGTGTGTGTGTGTGTGTATACATATTTGATTTCATCTTGTTTGTTTGGTTGATGAGAAAATTGCTTAACAAGAAAGAAAATAAGAATCGTGTATTAAGCCTAAAATATTGAATATTTTCCGCAAAATCAATTGTAAATCACTACCACTTCTAGAAGCATTGCTTGCATGATTGCTTGTAATAATGTCCTTTTCTGACAGTACTCAAACAAGATATCCGTTCTTGGATTTCTTTTTTATTATTATTGTTTATTTATTTATATTCTTGTAAACGTCATTTTATGGGCATAAATAATTTATTACTAGATCAAGTTTTTGGTTTAATTACAAGGATTTTAGTTTTTCTTTCTTTCTTTATTTTGGACCAGAATTTTCGGAGATATGACATTACGATGATTAAGATTTTGCAAAAAGTCCTTAAACTTGCCGTTTTTGAAATGAATGATCAATGAATATGTAATACTTCTCTGGCTGATTACTCAAAAAAAAAAAAGAAAAAAAATCTCTGGCTGGACTGGGAAATATAGGGAAGTAAAAGTGCAAAATCGCATATGTAAATTTTTCTTTGAGGAATTATCGATATATTAATTAGTAGTTTATATTTAGGAAAGATTTAATTCGATTGTAATTAGGCACGTGTTGGGCTTAGTTATTTTGTTATTTTTTTAATTTGTTCCTAATTTTATATTCATGAATAATGATTAATATTGAATTTAGATGCAAATGTTTTTTTTTTTTTCTCTGTGTTTTTGTGATCTGCAACCCAAAAATAGGCATTTGATATAATGTTTGAGCAGTGTCTGGCAATTTGCCTGAGAAAACATTTTCACTGTTGCAGAATAACAGGGTAGGTTTTACAAGTAGTTAAGAGGTTATAGTGTTAAAAAAAGATAATAGATTTGAAAAGTCTTACTATATTATAGAGTGTTTGAGAACATAATTAAAACTAAAATACTATAGCATACGAGAGTTTTATATTATAGCATATGAGAGTTTTACATTATAGTATTTAAAACTAATAAAGTTGAAACTAAGTTACCAAACACACTCGTAATTTTATCGAAAAACTGAGATATTCATGCTTGGATATTACATATAATAATCATATGTTGTTCATATACAGGGTAATCATCTGGGTTACACAACATGGCCAATTGGTCGCAGCATCCATCAGTGCATGAGAAAATGCATGGAAAATACTCTTGCCATATTTCTAGGCTTTCCTCTGACATGTCGCACAACAGAAAATATGGTCCACTGACCAATGCTACATATGTCAATCTAGGCAGCTTGTTTCTTAGTCCTCCACAAAGTAGCACTACTGTCCGGCCAAATGCGCCGACTATTTCTGTGGGAGCTCCGTCGGAGAAAGGCGCAGATGATTTTCTCTCTTTTTGTTTTGCTGGTATTGTCACAAGAACAGCAGTTGCTCCAATTGAGCGCGTCAAATTGTTGATTCAGAACCAGAACGAGATGCTTAAGTCTGGCCGGCTTTTGGAGCCGTACAAGGGAATCACTCACTGCTTTGCCCGGACTGTGAAGAATGAAGGCTTCCTTTCCCTCTGGAGAGGAAACTCCGCGGACATCATCAGATTTCTCACCATCATGGTCAACTTATACCAATCTCAATTCATTAGGAAAAAAAAAAAAAACGTGTTGTTACGAATGCATGTCAACCATTCTTTTTTCTGTAAAACTAAAATGACTGTTTTGTTTCACTTTTTTTTTAACTCTTAATAACTTATATTTCAGTTTCATAACGTGTTGCGGAAATTCTTTAACATGGCATGGCTTGGATTGCCTCTACTCCGAGGAATACTTCACCAGGCTCTTCAACTTCGCAGCGAACAAAGACACAGGTTATGACCACTACTGGAGCTGGTTTGGTAAGAAAATGGCAGCAGAGAGTGTTATTGGCGTTTCATCTCATTTCGTTGGCTACTCCTTTGACTACGCCTACACACGTTTGGCTAATGATATTGGCAAGGCTGCTGCTACAAAGCCGCGTGGTGATCAGATGATCAGACAGTTTAATGGTGTGATTGATGTTTGCAAGAAAACCCTCAAGTCTGATGGCATTGCTGGTGTGTACCGTGGATTCAACGTCTCCTGCGCTGGTGTTTTATTGTACCGTGGACTAAACTTTGGAGCCTATGACACGCTGAGGCCTCTGCTTCTCGTTGGCAACTTGCAGGTATACATACATACATACATATACATATATATATATAGTTTACAGTACTCGTGACACCAAATTCATGCACAATTTTGCACCTGCTAATCAACGTTACCACTTTTGAGTTACACAAAATATAGATTGAGCATTGTCTCCAAGTGTGACTTGTGAAGTGGCTAAATTAACACATCGATGACCAAGGACGTTTGGCAGGGATGAAAGGATGAGAAAGTTAAGGAAGACGTTGACAAATTTTCAGAGTGGAAGTTGAGAAACAATATGCATTGTTTGAAGTGATTTTTAGTAGGAGAAAAAAGATGAGATAAAACCTCTGGTAGAACCAATACTTTCTAAGATCTCTAATTTTGCTGGCAAAGGTGAGGAGAAAACATTGATAAAAAAAAAAAGCACAACTAGTAAAATTATCAAATTATTCTCACACATCTATAATTTTCTTGAAAAATAAGAAAAAAAGGGTAAAATAGTACTTCCGTTAATAATACTACTTTTATCCTAGCACATGTAATGTTAACATTTTCTTTGATGGAAAAAGGTAATTTTAGGTTCTTCCTACCTATTATACCAAACAAGCAACATAAAAGAAATATTGTTAGCAAACTTGTTCTTTCCCTCTTATATTCTATCCTTTAAAATTTTCTCTCCTTTTTCTCTTTCCTTACTAACAATATTAGAAACCTTAGCTCAGACTCTGAGGCCTCTAATTCCCCATTGATCCTTTTAAACGATCACTGGTTCTCAAGCATATAATAATTTTAATTGTTGATACAGGACAATTTCCTTGCGGGGGTCATGGTCAAATATGGGGCCATTCTTGGTGCTGCATTGGCTTGCTACCCTTTTGACACCGTGCGCCGAAGGATGATGATGACCACAGGAGAAGCCATCAAGTACAAGAATTCCCGGGATGCATTTAGCCAAATCATCAAGAATGAGGGAGCTAAATCACTCTTCAAGGGTTTTGGTGCTAAAATTCTGCACACTTCTGCTATAACTGTTGCTTTTGTGGGCTATGGTTGGCTGCAGACGCGTCTAAATTTTACTTCTAAATCATCAAGCCAGCAGCAGTAGTGAGTGCTGAGTGCCTATGAGCAATCAACTGCTTGTGAAGACTCAATTTACGGTGATTAGATTGTGTTGAGCATGCATGGATCATGGAAATATCACGCCTTCTTACTCATTTTACACCTTTTATAACAAAAATTATTGACTGTTGAGGGTATGATTGATTCAATCGTAAGTGGATGGTGCTAAATACAAGACCCTTTTCTGCCAAGATTTTTGAGAGTATATATATAGAATTTAGTATAGGTTGTTTGTGAATTCTATGGATAGAAATTGAAAAAAAAAAAAAAAAAAAGAATCCTGTCACGCTATTCTTCCCTTTTTTATCCTCGTTTTTTTTTTTTTTTTTTTTTTTTTTTTTTTTTTTTTTTTTTTTCTGCGGACTCTTAAACATTGTTGGTTTACCATCTCTCTAATCTCGTGCAAAAATTGGACAGAAATATTTTTTTTTCTTAAGTAGGAAAAACTAGGATGCATATCTCAAGGACATCCAATGACATTCAAAGTGCGAATTTATATAATGAAATATGAACTAATGTACTCCCAATCAAGTGATTGTGTTTATGGAAGTATTGTGTTCAAAGTCATCCGTACGAGGGTAGTTTTAGTACTGCAATACAAAATGGTTACATAAAACTAGCAGTATACGTTTTTTTCACAATCTGAAATTTTAATTTTTAGATAGGAAAATTGGTGGTATACATATACTTTTTCATATTTATGCTATAATTTGTTTGTGGTTCAGATTATATCATATTTTGTTCATCTTTAATTAGTCTATTTGTATGATACAGATATAAAATTTCAATATCTTATACTTTTTAGTTTTAACTATTTTTCAATTCTTAGTTTTAACTATTTTTCAATCTGTCCTTCTGTTTTTAGAAACTATAAAAATATCTTTTGAATTTAAAACACTTATTTCAATTTTATCCCTATGAATAAAAAAAATATTGAGCAAAATAACATAACAACTTTTAACCAAATATAAAAAATATTTTATAAATTTAAAAATAAAAAACCTAAAACAAAATATCAAACTACAAAAAAGAAAAAAAGATATTAAGCTTTATAACTTTTAAACGTTAAAATATTTTAAAAAAATTCTTGAAAAGAACAATATATTTCAAAAACAACTTCGATCAAATTAAGGATATTTTTATCTTATCTTTATATTTTTTTGTCTAAAAAGTTTGAGAGGGATAATGCTGAAACAAATTTTTCAAATTCAAAAGATACCTTTATAATTTCAAAAAACCAAAGGATAAATTAAAAAATAAGTAAAAATAAGAGGTATTAGGTATAGTTATGTGATAAACCTCGTAACATAAATATTAAGAGAGCATTTAGAAACGTAGTTAGAATTCAAGTTAAAAAGTACAATCGCACGTGAAAACTTTACATTATAGCATATTTTTAATTTATACTATCTATAATTATAACTATGATGATGTTTTAACTAGATTACCAAACACCCTCTAGGGTGGTTTTTTTTGCATTCTTCACAATTTTTTATTTTTTAAATTTCTTAAAATAAAACAAAACAGAGAGAGAGGGCTGGGATTAATTGGGCCATGAACTCACTCGTTCTCAGTTCAAAAGCCCAAGCCAAGACTTACGCGAGTCCACTCACTCCGGAGACTGCGACTTTCCGGTCTTGCTTTGTACAGTGAAGAATGGGCGGCGGCGAGTTGGTAGACTATTCTAAGGCAAAATTTGAAAAGAAGGATGGGCGGCGGCCAGTTGGTAGACTATTCTAAGGCAAAATTTGAAAAGGAAGTTAAAAAGAAAATTTGAAATTGAATAGGTGGTAAGAAAATTTGAAATTGAATAGGTGGTTTTTTTTTTTTTAGCGAAAAAAGGTTTTTTTTTAGCATTAATGTTGTTTTATTTTTTTTCAGAGAAAAGAGAAAAAAGACTGTATCGAAGAGAGAAATATAATCGAGTGAAAACAAAAAAAAAAACTAAATTTGTTTTAATGCTTAAAAAGTTTTTTTTATGTCTAAAAATTAAAAAAAAAAAAAGTCATTTATTAAATAAAATTTTTTGAAAAAATTATTTTAAAAAAAAGCCCCTGTTCTAAGGGAGGCGGGACTTGGTATAGACTATTCTGAACGAGGCGGGACTGCTTAGCCGTTGAAAAGTTCGTTATTTTCACCAAATCCAAACGGTTTCAATGAAGCTTCCATTTATAAACCTCTCCTCGTTTTGCCTCATTTCACCCTCTCTCTCCCCACTCTGCGCGCCTAATTCTGTCCTTTGGAAACTTTTTCAGGTTTGTCTTTTTCTCGGTCTCCATGAACTTTTTCTGTCTCCTTTAAATATTTGCTTTTCGTTTCTTTCCCGAAAAATTGGAGCTCAAGAAAATTGTTGCGTCGCGTTTTATTCCATTTTATCAGTAGCTTAGGTGTTGTTCTTACTTGGCTATGACGTGAAGTTTTTGTTCTTTTTGTCGATCTTTTTTTTTTTTTTTTTGGTTTTGTCTTTTGAGTTGCGTGCAATTGGTAATTTCTATCTTTTGTGTCTCATTTTTTTGTTTTCTGATCGGAAATGGTTTTGGTTTGTGTTTTGATGTTCATGCTGTTTTGATGGCTGGAAAACGAATAACTGCTAGGCTGAAAATTTGATCTGTTAGTTTTTGCATTTGATAATTTCAATAATTCCATTAGAAAACTCACAATTGGTGGAATAATTTTTGTTGATACAAGTAGTGTGGTATTGGTAATCTCGTTTGTTGATGAAAGTGTGTAAATTTGTTGTTCATCTTTGCTGTAGTGTATTTACATTACTTATATTAGAGAGGGTTTACAATGTTTGCAATATGAATTGGGATGTATGTGAAATTGATGCAAAGGGAGTTGTTATTAGTTTTTTTATTGCATTTCTACCCTCTGCAAATGCAAGTAATGCTATTTGGACATATTCTAGTTGCTTGTATGACATTGTTAGCTGAACAAATGTGTTTTGGTTTTTTATCTTGGTGGGGTGTTTACTGTCTGGAAGTTTTATACTTTACATCTCGTTTTCTTCAACTGGTGCAGGACGAAGAATAATGTTTTCTGTGAATGTAATTGGGATCATGTTTTTTAAGTGCAGGTCACCGGCTTGGCTTACAAAACATGGCGGATGCATCGCAGCATCCATCGGTATTTCAGAAAATACATGGGCAATCTTACCTGATTTCTAGGCTTTCCCCCAACTTGTATGCTAGAAATTGTGGTGTAGATGTGCAGGGTTCCATGCTGCCAATATGCCAGAGTACTGGCCTGGCACATGTCTCACATTTGTCTCCTGTTTTTGTGCCAGCTCCATCCGAGAAAGGAGCAACTGGTTTTGCTGTGAATTTTCTGATGGGAGCTGTTTCTGCTGCTGTTTCGAAGAGTGCAGCTGCTCCTATTGAGCGTGTTAAACTATTAATTCAGAACCAGGATGAGATGATTAAGGCTGGTCGGCTTTCTGAGCCATACAAGGGTATCACCGACTGCTTTGCCCGAACCATTAGGGACGAAGGTTTCCTTTCTCTCTGGAGAGGAAACACTGTTAATGTCATCAGATATTTCCCCACCCAGGTCAATATACTTCCACTTGTCTTTCTTTTCTTGGTCACCCCCACGTGGTACAGGTGTTATTTCTTGATTCTAAACGAAACCTTACAGTTTAATTCCTAAAGACGGTTTCATGATCCATTGTTATTTTATGCTTTTCATCAGTTGCATATTACTGTTTTTGAAGCTGGTTACCATATATCTAGCGCTTCTAAACTTGATCTTAATCTGTTGAGTATACACCACAGGCTTTGAACTTTGCTTTTAAGGATAATTTCAAGAGGCTTTTTAACTTCAAGAAAGACAGAGATGGTTACTGGAAGTGGTTTGCTGGGAACCTGGCATCAGGAGCTGCTGCTGGTGCTTCGTCTAGTTTTTTTGTTTACTCTCTGGACTATGCCCGAACACGTTTGGCAAATGATGCCAAGTCAGCTAAACAGGGTGGAGAGAGGCAATTTAATGGTTTGATTGATGTGTATAGAAAGACCCTCAAGTCTGATGGCATTGCTGGACTGCACCGTGGATTCAGCGTTTCATGCGTTGGTATCATTGTGTACCGTGGACTTTACTTTGGAATGTATGATTCTCTGAAGCCTGTGGTTCTGGTTGGAGGATTGCAGGTATGTTGTATCTTTTCAATTTCTATTTGTTTTTTTTATTGCGTACCATTTTTCTCTAATCTTTTGTCAGTTCTTTTGACATAATTATCATTTTTATTGCTAAACTTTTTCAGTCTATCTTGCCATAATATTCTCTCTTGATGCATGAGTAAATGGAAAAGGATTTTGCATTTATAGAACTTGCGAGTATTAGTGAGATAAGCTTTATGGGACATGTAATTTCCAACCAGCATGCCTGGCTTTAGAATCACAACCCCATCTTTTGGTATCGCGTGCTTGGTCATAAATGTTTTTGTTAGGAATAAATCTAACTTGTTCTACATGGAATATTGTCCAATAATTAGTTTGTCAGCTTAATATGAGGTTTTTCACATACGTGGTTGTGCTTATGTTCATTGTTATGTTTTGGTCTTTGCAGGATAGCTTCTTTGCTAGTTTCTTGCTGGGATGGGGGGTCACCTTTGGTGCTGGGTTGGTCGCTTACCCTATGGACACGGTGCGTAGAAGAATGATGATGACCTCTGGAGAAGCTGTTAAATACAAGAGCTCTTTGGATGCATTCAATCAAATCATCAAGAATGAGGGTCCTAAATCCCTCTTCAAGGGTGCTGGTGCCAACATCTTGCGTTCTGTTGCCGGTGCTGGTGTTCTTGCTGGTTATGACAAGTTGCAGGTCCTTGTTTTTGGCAAGAAGTACGGATCCGGTGGTGGTGGTTAATGTGTAATATGATGTTGATGACGAAATCAAAGAGTGAAGTTGTGTAGGTTCTCTCGAGTCGATTAATTTTGATGAACCATAGTCACATTTATGTTTCAGTGATTAGGAACTTGTTAGAAATCATAGTTACAAGAGCTGAATTTGAGTCGGATTTTAAATTTTAAAGTTGTTATCCGTTCTTGGATTTTAGAGCGGTGTATTATCAGTGTTCCCTTCTGTAAAAATATTTGGTCAGTGTCTCGGTTGATTTGTGCTCGCAAACTCATGTTTCTTACAAGCGTTCTAAGTATTGAAGTGGTTCCCATTTCTGCCATTCTTGAATAAGTTCCTGATTGTCAGCGAGCCCAAACATGTATATGGACTGTCTGAAACAATTTTGAAACCTGAACTCAAACTTTCCAACTCTCATGGTTCCTCCTGTTCTTCAGCTTGTGTTGCTGATGTTTCCCCGCGATTCTCTTGTTCGTAATCGCAGAACATAATAACACAGCTTTTGATCCTCTTAACAAGGAAACCAAGTTGGCTCGAGAATTATTGCCGAAAGACCTTTTAACAAGGAAACCAGCTTTTGATCCTCAGGCTTTCAGACATATCCTCTATCCTGCAAATAGGGACAAACAGCTTTAGTTAGCTTTTGTAAATTCAGAATTTACATGGTAAGTTAATAATTTACCAGTCAAGACAGCTTCAGCTAGCTTCTGTAAATTCAGAATTTACATGCTAAAATAATAATTTACCTGTTAAGACATCATATAAAATATTAATTTGCCGATGTAAATTACAAATTCACCAATGTAAGACAGATTCCAAACAAATTTTACAAAATAGAAAGAACAAGTTTTAAATACCACGTTGTTGCCCCATGATCTGCTCTTCTTTTCTTTCCCTATTTTTATTTATTTGCTTTTTTGGTACACTGATTTGCGCTTTTTCTTGGATGATTCTGCTTCTACGATCTTTCTTTTCGCCATGCCCGTACCAGTTCTACCAAATAGAAGTTATCACTTACTAAACAAATCTCTGATCATTGTCCCAAACGCAAAAAGAAGCACAAACAAAATCTCAGACTAGAAATACCATGTTACAAGAGAACTGTTTTTCAAAAAATAAATACAAGAATATTCATGTACATAAAAAGGTCAAAGAACACATTAAAGAAATATGTCCGCGGAAACAAATAGATATATGCAAGGATTGGAAAAGCAACCATTAGTGTTCCATTTCCATATGAAAAGTATACATACAACAACACATTATTACATTCACTCAACTTTTAACCACCAAAGGTTCATCATAAATTCGAATTCAATAAAAGTAATTCAGTGTCATTTTCAACATTCCATTTCTCTTAATGAGTTCTTGGCAGAAGATTCATATTTTCTAAAAAGGATTCATAAACATATAAAGGGTCAATCAAGCAAACATTACTCCAGCTAAAAGTTCCTTGGAAAACGCTTTTCAAACATGCATTTATTATTGCTCATTTTGGAGAAGATCATCATCTATCAAGTTCTCAAACAACAAACAATCCATGCTTCAGAATTTAAATTCCTCAATTTTCCTGTACTTTTCCAGCAAGCAAATGTAGATATCTATTTGGTAGAATACCTGAAACCGAAGTATCTGAGATTGTCAAATCATTTGAAAAAAAAAAAAAGAAAAGAAAAAAGAATTTTCACAGAATAATGAACGATCTAGGTCTTTGAAAATACCTAAATGAGGGAAAGAGAGAAATATTGCCATGAAAATGAATTGCAAGCTTCGTGTGTCTTGTTTTTTTTTTTTTTTTTTCTTTTCTTCTCTCTCTGGTGAAGCTCGGCAGCAATCTATCGGTGACGGTGGTGAATATTTTCGATCAGCAGTGGTGAGTGAGTGTTGACGAAGAAGCACTGAACGAAGCTCGGCGGTGGGCACGGTAGGCAGCGGTGGTGAGTATTGACGGTGGTGAGCGAGAAAGAGAGAAAGGAATCGACGATGTGCAATAGTCAGCAAGGAGAAGAGAAATGGAATGAAAAAGAAAGAAACAAAAAAGGGTAAAACGTGAAACAATCAAACTCAAGGATAAAATAGTCTTTACAAAAATAAAAGAGATGCCAGTGGCAGTCATTGAAAGAGTTTTTTTGCTGACCGGCAAATGTCAATCGCCTTATTCTAAAGATGGCACTCTTTCTAATTATCTTAATTTTTATTAAGTAATCTTTTTTACTAGTTAAGTTTTAGTTTTTTTTTTTTAAAATGACGTGTTTTACCCTTAAAAAAACTTATGTGTAAATTTTGTGACTAAAATTATTTATATTTTTTAACGCTTGTTAGTTATCGAATCTCAATTGTTAATGATTTTAAAATTCATGGTATATTTTATCAAGATTAAAAATTTAAAATGTATATCATGTAAAAAAATAAATGGTTTGAGGTATAACAAAGCAATTTACTGGATGAAATTTTGTTACTCTCAACCTCCACTGAGCCACCAAGTACTAAGAAGTTTATCTCTTAATTTTCAAGAAACTCACATTTTGTTATTTAGGAGGGTTGAAACTTCAAGCTTTCTGTCTTTCTCCAACTCCATTTCTAACAACTGCGAAGACTCTAAAGGAAGGAGCTAAGTCCTTATCATGCGCATTGTCCTAATCTTCATACTTGTGCACAACAACAACAACAACAGAGCTATCCCCAAAATGCAAAATACAAGAATTTGAAAAACCAATCTTGATATACCTAGTAATGGAAGTTATATATGCTTGTGAAGAATCCAAACCTGCTACATGAGAATATTTGTCTTATTGGATTGTTTGGGATCAACTTCGGTAACGGTTAACTGTCGCTATAACATGTCGTTGTGGCATTTTCTTCTACAGAATCATGATCATCTACACACAGAAAATGTTTCAAGCTCTTGAATCTCGGACATGAACAACATGATTGAAAACAGGACCAAAACATTTCAATTGACCATGACACAAACAGAGAGAGAGAGAGAGAGAGAGAGCTTACCCTACATAAAGTTCATAAACAAACAAATAAACTCGCTACTACCGCTACTCACAAAACTCAAAAGACCTTTTAGTGGTAGTAGTAATATTAACAATGGCCAATTCCTTTTCATTGGTTTCCATAACCAGTCAGGCCTTCTTTTTTCTGCTACTAATTCACCTCTCTTCTCTCTTCAACAACCTGGCTGCCAAACACAACAACAACCACCACGCCTCCTCTCGCCGCCACGAGCACCGCCACAGCCCCGCGGACTCAAAATCAAACCCGAGGCTCCACCAAGCCTTCATTGCCCTCCAAGCATGGAAGGCCGCAATCCAATCTGACCCAAACAACTTCACCACCAACTGGGTCGGCCCCTCGGTCTGCAACTACACCGGCGTCTACTGCGCCCCTTCTCTCGAGGACAACAAGACCAGAGTAGTCGCCGGCATCGACCTCAACCACGCGGACATCGCGGGGTCCCTCCCCAACGAATTAGGCCTCCTCTCCGACCTCGCCCTTCTCCACCTCAACAGCAACCGCTTCTGCGGCGTCCTTCCTTCAACTCTCTCCAACCTTCAACTTCTCTACGAGCTAGACCTAAGCAACAACCGCTTCGTCGGTCCTTTCCCCACAGTCGTCCTCTCTCTCCCGACCTTAAACTTCCTCGACATCCGCTACAATGACTTCGAAGGCGCCGTCCCGCCTCAACTCTTCTCCAAAAAACTCGACGCCGTCTTCCTCAACAACAACCGTTTCACCCAAATCAACATTCCTCCTTTCACATCAGGCTCTTCCACAACGGTCCTTGTTTTGGCAAACAATAACTACGGAGGATGTCTCCCTCCGAGCATCGTCAAATTCGCGAACACTCTAGAAGAATTAGTACTAATCAATACCAACTTATCAGGGTGTTTGCCCGAGGAAGTCGGTTTTCTCTACAAGCTCAAGGTGTTCGACGTAAGTAATAATAAAATCGTCGGTCCGATTCCATACAGCATGGCGGGGCTGTACCATCTGGAGCAGCTCAACTTGGCGCACAATATGATGACCGGAGAAGTCCCCGACGGAGTCTGCATGTTGCCGAACTTGAAGAACTTGACGGTGTCTTACAACTTATTCTGCGAGGAAGGTGGGGTTTGCCGGAACTTGACATCGAAGAAGGGAGTGAATTTCGACGACCGGCGCAACTGTCTGCCGGAGAGGCGGCTGCAGAGGAGCCAGAAGGAGTGCAAGGCAGCGCTCGACCACCCCGTCGAGTGTGTCGAAGAAGGCGGTGCAGGTGCAGCGGCTGTGTCGGTAGCGGCGGCGGCGGCGGCGGCGGCGGCTATGCCTAATGCGCCTTCCATTGCGCCAACCCCTACGTGATACAGAACTGCATGGTATATATGCTGGGTTTATGGTCAATAATTGGAAAGTGAAAAATAAGGTTCTTGAGGTTTCTCTTTTTTTTTTTTTTACTTCTCTTTTTGGTTTTTTAAAGCATAAATGTGTGTTTGTGATTACATGATGTATGGCCTTTGTTGTGTATAAAGCTTGTTGTATTAATATTTTGCGTGTCATGTGGTTTTCGTTTCAGGAAACTCAATTCAAACGCTACTGATATAAATTAGCTAAAAACTGATCGAATTCCATCCCCTGAAATTACTAAAAGAACAAATGGTTTTTGGCGTGCATGGCACTAAAAATTGTTTAAAACAATTTAAAAAAAAAAGATAAAGTAAGACCGAATGATTAATTACCATTTTTCATTAAAATTTGAAGCTTTTAATTTTTTTTTTTTAGGTGAAGGTGGAGAATTTTACATCTTACCAACGACGTAGAATTACATCCAGCCATCAGGCTATATTTGCAACCATCGAGTTTTTAGAACATTTTTTAATTAAAATAGAGTAAATGATCATTCACAATTAGAAAAATAGTGAAATTCCGTCAAAAAAAACAAAACAAAAAAAAAAACAAGAGTGCTGAAATTCTTTAAAGAAGAAGAAAAATAAACTAGAGTACGTGCTAGTGATAATTAATTATCAAAAGTCACCTATAATTAGAGTATTTCAACAGTTAATTACCATTCAAGTCTTATGATTAGATTATTAATGAACGCATATGCGCGACAATCACGTCATTTTGTATCTGATCTAGATTGTAATTCATAAAATTAACACTCTATTCTTGAATATAAGTCGAAACTGGTATGGTTTCTCCTACAAACACTCTTTTAATTAGAGCTTCTTCTTTTTTCTTCTTTTTTTTTTTTCCTTTCGTTTTGAGCCGGATTAAATTATATGGTGTAAACCAATAGTTTTGCGCAAAAGAATAAAACAATGATTACAATAAAAGTTATGTCAAACCCTATTTCTGTAGGATGACTATTGGGAGCTTTCCCGCTGTTCTAAGTCACCCTGCCACCAAGTGACGTCGTATTGTCCTCCAAAACAAGTACATGATAGTGAAAGTGTCAGACATGGTAACATCTTATCACTGTTTTCATGTAAGATCTATTAAAAGTGAAACTTCATTTCTAAGCTTTTACAAACGCCCTACGTTTTTCTTTCTTATCCTTTCGGTTGTTCCTAGTACAAAGCTTTCTGGTGTAGTTCAGCCCTAATTAAATAAGTGCTGAGACATTTCTATGGCTGGTCGTTTAAGTTGTATGTTTTTTTATGTTTAATGTTAAAATATGGTAATTCGAATTCTATGTGATTGAATCTGAAGAATTCATGGTGTAACATATTTATGGTGAAATTATAATTATAAAATTTTTTTTGGGATTTGTAGTTGTAACAGAAGGATCGGAGCTAACCCACCACTAATACTATTACGAAGTTGTCGCGTCTCGAAATACAGGTAGTGATGTAGTGAATTAATTAAGTTAATTAAATCAAATTTTTGATTTAAAATTACCAATTAAATGTTTTGGGGTAATTTAAAAAATGTGATAATTTAAAAACTTTTTAAAAACAATTATCGTTATTTTGAAACAGTTAATCATGAAATAAAATATTAAAAATAGCTAAACATGAGCCATGCCTCATCGGACCCACATTAGTGCACACATGGTATCAACAATAAAATATTACAATTACAATCCAATAAGAGAGATAAAAATTTAAATAATACATACCTTGATTTAAATAAAGAAATAACCTAAACAGAACTCCTATAACTCACAAGTTTACCATGTTGTCTCTCAGTCGGTCCTAAGCTGTAATCCACCTAGAGGGAAAGGGTTTTAAAAATAAATAAAAAAATGTGAGCTGAAGGCTCAGTAGAATTAATTTAGAAAATATTAATTCTAAACATAAATTTTCATGTTTGAAAATAATTCACAAAATTTCAGAAACATGAATAAAACGTATTAAATTCATCCTTACCTTTAGAATTCCTATTCATATAAAATTATCCTTTATTATTTGTTCTTTGGCAAAGCCATAGTATCACCATCATAGTGGCCCAGCGGGATTTCGAAACCTTCCCCCAAGGTCGTTCTCTACATGACCGGATCTCTGAGTATGGCGTCATGCTCTATAATTTTATCCCAGGTGGTATATATATATATATAACGCGTCTGGTACCATGTCATTATTTAGGTCTTATCTTACCAAATGTTCTCATTTATATTTATTATATGATTCATTATGATCAATCGTTTTCTCAACAAATAATGAAAGATACTAAGAAGTTCTTTCTAATCACTCTTTAAAAATCAATTTGAAAGAAATCATTTGGCAAGAAATCTTTTTGTGGCCAAAGGCCCCCTTTGAAAATATTTAAAACATTTTGAAAGAATCTTTAAGGCTAAAACCAATTAAAACCTAGCTCCCAAAGAAAGGGGTAGAAGTCCTAACTTCATATCTACACTGTGACTCAACACAGCAGTCCTGACCTGCTACACGTTATCTCCATGGAACCAGATCCACCTTAAAAGTAAACTAAACTTCATCAATTTCTAACTTAGAGTATTCTACGCTACTATGTTATTTCATGGTGTCTGAGTATGCTTTTTATAGTCAAAATATCATATCATAGGGTCAAGGTCTTCACCTAGGTTTTAAACGGTGAAAACAGATGAAGACAGCAAAATTTCATGAAGTTTGATTAGCTTGCCGAACTTGCCTATCCAGTCTACCAAACTGCACAGTTTGGCCTATCGGACACACAGCACTGACCTGTCAAACTGGCCCAGGTTTGACTTGCTGACTAAATGAGTCCAGCCTACCGATGCTCATCATCAGCCTGTAGAACTAGAAAAACTTAAGGGACACCCGAGACTTTGAGTCTTGGCCTCTTCAAACTCAAAATCTCAATCCAAACCTGTTTCCTCAGTTCTCAAGCATGAGTAATATTCATAGATGCTAGAAAAACATACTAGAATGCTTTTAAACAACTTTAAAGAAGATTTACACCAAGATTTTTGAATAAATCCAAAAATGGAGAAAAAGGAGAAAATGTGATTTAATACGATTTTAGTGAAATCAAACGTAGATTCTAGATTATTTGGGTTCTACTAACTTAGATTAAAGGTTTCTTAAGCTCTAAAAACTTGAATTTCAACATACAAAGAAATTTAAAGGGTTTGGAAAAAAGTTTGAAAATTTAAAAAATAGAGCAACTAACCTTAAATCCGAGCTTGAATCAAGTTTGAGGTAGCTCTAATGCATTTCTAGGCTCCAATTCAGCTGAGATTTAAAACTTGAACTCAAAATTTTGAAACAAAAATTCAAGAGGGAAAAGAGAGAGAGTGATGGCGAGAGAAAGAGGGAAAGAGAGAGAAAGGGAGAGTTGAGAGAGAATGAGAAAGTGAGGAAAGGGAGAGTGGAATCAATAGAGAAAAGGGTGGTTTTGCGAGTAAAAACTATGTTCCAACGTATGGTTTTTTAAAAGGACATATTGGACGTTTGGTAAGTTGTTTTGTTTCAAGGATTCATAATAACAAATAAAAATAACTAAAAGTGATATAAATTTAAAATATACCATAAAATGTTTAAATTAAGTTTAAATCATATTAAGACATACTAATTCACCATTTACATACTAATCTTATTGAATTAAATTTCTTGGTGTTATAGAAGCCCTCGCATTATGGCACAGGCCTATTGTGTTATGGTTATGCTACTATATATATATAAATATATATATATATATTATTTTCGACTCCTTCTTTGTATCAGATTTTCTATTATAATGGACTTGCTTCTACCTCTACCCGTGGTTTTTCCTTTCAAAAGTTTAGATGTAAATCTGTGTATTTTTTGTTCTTTGTTTTCAACTGCCTATTTTTTGCTTATTTTCTAACATTTAAAATGTCATTTATTTACTAGTAATGAGCTCTAAGAGCTGCTTCTTTCGCTGTTGGTTCTTTGAGTAAAATGAGGGACAATTGTAAAACGGCAAGTCGTTGCCAAACAAGTAAGAAAAGTAGCATCTAGTTCCATAGGGCTAAAAGCCCAGAGTTGAGCAGGGAAGAGGTGGCTGTTGATTGTAAACTGTTTTGTGAACTTGAGCTGAGCTCTTAATGAATTTCTAGTGGACAATTCGACTAAGTCGCCTTTGTTTTCCTTGTTTGATCAACACCTATGTTAGAGTGGTATTAGAGCTCAGGTTCTCCCCGGTTCAACGATGTCCCTCGGCGATTGCAGTGATCGCCACCAGGACGGCGACAATCGCAAGGTGAAGGCCCTTTAGGCAATAGTGTCTAGTCTAAAGCGGAGAATCAAGGACTTTTTTGCAAAGGAGGTTCAACGGACCTTATAAGCGATGACTTTGACAAATGAACAAAAACAACAGCAGCCCCAGGACGGTGGAGTACCACACGAGCCACCGACTGACCAACAGAAGACACCTTCGCTCCGGCGACGATTTTCTTTTGCTTCAGCTAACGGATTCGACTCTAGCAAATAATTGGTAAGTTCCTAACTTGATCTTAATGACTCCGAGACTGATGAAGAAATTGAAGAGTGAATATTGGAAAATCAAATAATATGAGTGGTTTTCAAGTAAATTATGGTCAGCCACGACTTTGTGAGAGCACTGATTATCGAGTCAAAGTGGATATACCAGCATTTGATCGCCATTTGCAGATTGAAGGGATCTTGGACTGGATCAAAACGGTTGAGAACTTCTTGACTATAAGGAAATTCTAGAGCACAAGAGGATTAAGCTGATCGCTTACAAACTGAAGGGAGGCATATATGCATGGTGGGAGCAACTTCAGTCCAATCGTCACCGAGAAAAGAAAGGGCCGATTCAGACTTGACCTTGCATGAGGCAACTTTTGAGGAATTGGTGTCTTCCCCATGACTATAAACTTTTATTACACCAACAGCAACAACATTGCCACCAACGGGGTCGATCAGTTGATGGCTATTCGAAAAAGTTCTATCGGTTAAGCGCTTGGAACAACTTGAATGAGTCGGAAAAGTGGTTGGTAGCTCGTCATGTCGGGGGACTATGGGATGCAATTCACGACCAAATGACACTAAAACATCCGAGACCTGTCGGAAGTTGTCGGCTTAGCCTTAAGATGGAGGCTTATCTATCTAGGTGGGGAACAGAAACCAAACAAACAGAAGGTCCGGTTCCGACTCTCCCTTTGACCACTCCAGATCCCTTCAATCACACTCTCCATGTAGCCCAAGCACTCCCACGACTAACCCTCAACATGGTGGCATGAGATGAGATGGAAAGCTTCCTTTAAAACCAACATAAGAGAACCTATATGCTTGCCCTCAACCGATGAAGTGTTACCGACTCCAACAGCCTAAGCACCGTTCTAATGAATGCCCACAGTGGAGAGAAGTTAATATTGCTGAAGAAGTTTTCGAGATTGAAGAGGAATGATATGAGCTTGCTCAAAAGCGTTGCGAAGAGGTTGGGTTTATGGAAGGGGATAAAGGCAACCCTAGCATAAGTATTATGCAGCGGCTTCTGCCCGCTCCAGGACAAAGCCAATTATCTCAGCGTCGTGATATTTCCACTCATTGCACCGTCAACAAGAAGAATTTACGGAGTATTTTTTTTTATATTCTTACCGGTTAACTTTACTAAAATCATTTTGCTATTGTTGCAACAAATATTGTAACATAATGTATTAGCATAATAGTCTTGTAGTTATGTGGACTAAGGCTGTGTGGATACAATTTTAGTCTCCAAACTATACGTACACAGTTTAAACAGTGATTGACATACTTAACTAAAAGTCGATTAATAAAAACTAAGTGGGAAATAATATATGTACAATATCCACTCTCTATCTCCACGATCATATGCCGCTATTCCATCGTGCATCAAATTTTAGTGATAGGTTATTTACCTATAGCACGAACATCCTTGAACAAGCTTTTCCGCAACAAATAGGCTATAACTCACAAAACATATAAAAATATATAATAAAATATGCATGAGTCGGTTATGCTTATTTATGATCAATATTTTATGAAACTTATGGCCCAAATCAATATTTTATGAAACTTATGGCCCAAAGTATTCATATTGATTGTGCTCGATCATCAAAAGTTAGCGTTTGTAAGGTCTCCAATAACCCATGATCTAAATTATCTTTACTGAATATAAGCCTCTCCGTAGGTCATAAAATTGGTACGATACTCAACTTAACTTAGTCTTTTGGGTTTCATTTAACTTATTAATGTTTATACAGTATGGTATGATATCACATATACATAAATATATATTTATGATTTTATAAAGACTTGTAACATATTTTATTTAAGATCTATTCATATGGTAAGTAAGATTTCTACTTACCTGATTTCAAATAGTAGAAATCACTAACTCGCTAAAATTTTGTAGCCTCTACTCTTAGATTTCGGAAGAGGATACCTATTAAAAGTGTAAAATTAGCTTATCTTATACTACCAAACTAAACATGATTGTAAAGGAATTAAATCCATTCCAACACATATTTTTCCTTTGTTTGAAGGATTGTAATTTACTATATTTATTACAAGGATTTGTCGATTTCATAATTTAATTTTCCTTAATTGTCTTTTACTAACCGTCACTACAACAAATATGCTCTTTAATGATATTCAAAAAATGTCATTGATCATTTTTCACGACACTTTTTCATATGTCATGGAATGGGGTGCTGTGAAAAGTCTACCACATCTTTTTATGTGTCGTGCTTAATGTCGTCAATAGCTTTTATCACAACATACAAGAAATGTCCTAATTGAAGGTTATTGACAATGTTAAAAAAATTGTCGTTAAATCTTGTACGAGAATCATTAACAACTCCAAAAACATGTCGTTCAAAATCTTTCTATGGCACAAGCAAAATGTCATAGATGTTAGTTTCATTATAAAATAATTAATTTATTATTGAGTTTTTATTTTTATTAGTTTATTGATAATTATTAAAATTCATAATTATATAATACAAATTTTAAAATTCAAAAAGCATAATATATGGGGTGTTTGGCAGGTCAATTCAGACTACAGTCCGGATCACTTTCTCGGTTATGAACAGTATAAAGCTTTCATATGCTACAGTAATAATAAAAAAATCACTATAGTATAAAGCTCTTACATATTACAGTAAAAACAGTTCTAACTTATAATTCTAACCACCCTGCCAAACACCATAATAGTCTATAAAAAGTGATGATATTAACATGGAGATAGACCAAAAAAAGCCTCAACGACACATTTTTTTTCCTTCTATAAATATAAAATAAAATAAAAATCAAAGCCAAACATCAACACCAAAATTTAGGCTTTAAACATCAATATATCAATAACCATTACAAATTATTGACACACATCCATTAAAGAATCTCTCAAACTAATTATTTTGAACAACTCATGCGCATCTGTGCAGAGATCGCCACAAAAACCGACATAGAATAGAAATATTCACCAAATCAAATAGTGAACAAAGGTTATCCACCCAAAATCTCTAGTCTTCCACAACAAAGAGTTAATCCACCACTGTTCCAGTGTCCACCTCTACAAGCAGAGGACACACCTTCATGGAAACCATAAATTTTTGAATCGGCATTGAGCAGACTATGTAACAATGGTGAAGAAATTGGTCCCATCGAGATTAGCTGGGCGGAGGTCATTTCTGAGTTGATCTTAAAGTATCTCATGAGCAGCAAGTATGATGACACCGTAAAATTGATATCGAGAGAGCTAACGTCAAGCGATAGAACAAGGACAAGAAGGCATTTGCTTTGTATGACATCCGTAGAAGTTATTCTCTTGATTAAAGCTACAGTTGAATGGGATAATTTGAAAACAGAGAAAAGGACAATAAAATGTCTTACCTTTGATTGTCATTTATGAGCACATGAGTCCCAACTTTCTTCATTTTTTGATTCCTCCTTGTCGCATTTGATCCTCATTTTTTGCTGCTTTAGGGGGTTCTTGAGTTCAAAGAATAAATAGAGGAAGAATGGAGAGCAAAGAAAGTGTAGATAAGAAGTTTGTGGATGCAATACAATTCAAGGAAAACTGCAAATTTGATAGCGCCAACCTTTTCTTTCTTTGAAACCATTCCACAACTTTTTCATTCTCCAACTCCTGCTGCATTTCTAGGTTTTATTTGCCTCCACTGTTTCTAATGAAGGAATTAAGGAACGAATTTGTTTACATGGATGTCAGTTGATATTATCTCTATCTAGTCATTATTATCTCTCTCCTATTTTTAGGATGCTATCTATCTTTTATTTATTATTATTTTTTTAGGAATTGTGTGAGAGAATGAAAATTTATATAGTTGTTTTCATAAATTTAAAAATTTGTTTTGTCAATATAATTTTCAATAACTCTTCCTTAGTTTGAATTTTAAAGTTTAATAAAATATTAATTTAAAAAGTAATATTTCAAAAAAATTTGTTTCGTCAATATAATTTTCAATAGCTCTTCCTTAGTTTGAATTTCAAAGTTTAATAAAATATTTTGGCACTCCTTTTGTATTGAATAAAAAATTATCCACCCCTTATAAAAAAGGTTACTCACAATTTTTGAAAGGAAGTGACTGGAAAAATTTACTGCACCTTTGCTAGGTTTTTTTTTTTTCTGCTATTCATATTTATTCTTTTAGGCATTTTTAGATTCATAATTTCTTGAAATTTTCTACATATACTTTTTCACACTTATATATGGTATAAGTAAATATATAGTATACATTTATATATGAGTGTGAATACATGATCATCACTAAAACTAAAAGAGTGATGTCATATCACTCAATATATTTATCTATCTTTTTTGGTTTTTAAAAGCTATTTTAAACATAAAGAGATAAATGAAAATTCAAGAAACTCACTACAGTTGTATAGTCCACAATGTGAGATGTAAAGCCATAGAGTAGTTTAGGATTTCCAGTGAAAAAGGCAATTCTTTGTTTAAAACAAACAAAAAAAAAAATGAAGTATCTAATCTTATTTTAACTTGAATACATCACTAACTAATCTTGATTTATGTTTCAAAAGTATTTCTCATGTAGTGGAAGCATATAAAAATGATAATTTTTAAGAATATGTTGATTTTACAAGAAACTACTATTGATTAAGTTTAAAAATGTTTTTATGTTAGAAGTAAAATTTGCTTTCGAATTGCTTTGTTTTTGGTTTTATTTCCCATAAAACAATATTATATAGCTTCATTATTAGTTGAGCAAAAACAAAAAAGGTAAACAATAAAAAATAGAAAATTTACAAAAGTGAAAGTAACAGCCCCATAAAAAGTTACAAAGCCTAAAAACAACAAAAATTTTGTATTTTTGAAACAGAATTGAAGAGGCCACTACCAACATGTTGAAATTTGTTGAAATTTACATGTTGGTAGTGGCCTCTTCAAACTTTTTTGAAATTTGCATGTTGGTAGTGGCCTCTTCAAACTTGTTTTAAATTTGTTAACTTTTAAAACCACCATAAATTATATATGAAAGATAGTTTTGTAAACTTTACTGATTAAACTGTTTTTTATAAATCCATTAAAAAGTCCATCTTGAAAGAAGAATTTTCAAGAGTTTTCACGAAAGTTCTTTGTCTTTGCCGAGACTTAAAACTTTCATGTTTTACAAATATTGTAATTCGAACATTTCATGGGTCATTTTTCTCAATAACATAGTCTACACTATAGATGTTGTACACAGTGTTACAACACTTCCTATAACTTTTGCAAAAATAGTTTAAGTATGGTCACAGGCTGCTTTACAGTTAATGTGATAGTCTAGAGAGGCAATATAATGAGTATTCTAACTTTTGGAATTAAAAACTGTGCAATTCTTAGGTTTGTACTACTGACGTTGTACAAATATATTGCAACACCTTCTAGCAACACATGATGAAAACAGTTCCATAACGACCATAGATTGCACTGCAGTTGCTGTGTAGCCTTGGGAGATGATAAAATAATTATTTTAATTTAAGAATTTAAAAACAGAGCAATTTTGGAGTTTGTGCTACTGATGTTGTATAAATGTGTTGCAACACTAAGTGGGACAGCTAAAAAAAACGTCTAAGATATCATTCAGAGTTGAGATTTCAATTTCTAACACAAAGTCACTTGTATTGTTATGACTTAAAAATTCCTAGGTCTTAAAAATATATTATAATCGATCTTTAAAATTTCCATTTTTAACTTAAAGAGAGTGAAAACCCTTTTTAAAATGCAAAACATAACTTAGATCTAAACCCTTTCATACCCATCATGCATGATTCCAAACTATATAAATAGAACTCATGAAAACCACAACACAAAGCATAAATAAAGTTTGTTACATGCTGATAGAACTAAAATAAAACCTTAAACTGTTTGCTTAACTTTAAAAAGAGAAGTTTAGATATATACTCTTGATGATTTATTCTTGAAAGATTCCTCCAAAGTCTCCTTCTTAGATTAAGATTTTTCATTAGTAATTTTCTAACAAGTGGGACAGAAATTTTGAGAGAAATCAATGAGGAAAACAGGTTCTTTCTATGGAGAAAATGGAAGAGAAAGGGAGAAAATAAGCTATTGTTGTGGAGAAATTGGAAGAAAATGGGCTCTTGATGTGGATGCACTTATTTATGGATATTTGCCTAATCTTGGTTAACTTTTTACTTAAATTTTAAACCTTACTTAAAGTGCTTCAAGAATAGTAAAGTGGGGCAAAAACTTGGTTATTATTTTATTAAAGTTGGCGCCATTTTATGGAGAAAAAAAAGATAAAATTTTGCATTAAATGCACTCCATGCTTTGCGCCATACCTAGACCATGCTTTGTACTATTTATGTCATATCTTTGTTGGTTTGTCCTACCACTTTACCTCCAGGGTTTCGTAAATCATGGAATGTAAATAAAGTTTCATCTGGCTAAGGAAAACTAATAGGCTGCTAGGAGACCTTCGGTTCAGTTGGGTTTTGCTCAACACAATCTAAGACTAATATCGATATAAGTTAATATTGATAAAGTTTAAATTACATAATTAAATTGTTTTCAATTCTAAAATCATTCCTAGACTGCATAGACATAAAATTAAAATCTTTTGACACTCTATCTCAGTATTGACCCATCCTTGACAGTATCAATTCTCAAGTTCGGGTAACATTTTTCACCAAAAATGCTACTCGTGTAACTCGAATTTCTAACTAATAGGCAATTAAGGATTTATTTTGCATTAGAGTATTTTTCGGTACACTACTAATACTGTACTACTCTTAAAAATTCTTATAATTTAAATTCTCAAGTTATCTGTGGATTGAGATTTCTTCCGTCGATGGAAATTATCAACTGAATTATTTAATCACAAGAATTAATAAATTTAACTTAAATATTTTCTACAGAATTTTGAAATATTTATATGAATACCATAAATCCTTTAATCATTAAATTCACACATGATATTTTTCAAAAAAATCCGTGACTTAAATATATGAATTACATTATTTAATTATAGGATTTTTTGAGTCATTGCAACCTCCCCCAGGCCAACGGCCCACAAACCCCCCCCCCCCCCCCCCCCGGCTCCTCCTCCCCCTTCTTCTTTTTCTTTTTCTCAGACTTGCCAACCAGGTGAATCCACCACATTACTGCGTCAAACGAAAAAGGACAATGGCAGTGAAGCAGCTTCATCTCTTTGTAGTTTTTCTTCCAAATTACAATTTAGTATCAACCAAGCCAGTCCTTTATTGCATCTCATTCTTCTAATCAATAGACTTTTTAGTTCTTCAAAAAAATACTAATTCGAACATGCATTCACATATGTCATAGAAGGAACGAAACCTTCTAAGTGTCATAGGTCAACATTTTCGGAACCCATTTGCCATTCAACAAAAAAAAAGACAGATCAAAGATACAAAGGTTGCCTATCTCTAAAAAACAAAAACACAGACAAAAACAAAAAACAAAAACAAAAACAAAACCCTTGGTTTGTGAAAGGGGTTGGTTTACCTTTCTTGCACTATGGAATAAGGACCTCACCAAAATCTGTAAATTTTTTATGGAAGATTTGGTGAAAAAAATAAAGGTTTACAAACTTTGTTTGCTGATGGGATTTTTTAAATTTGCAGGTGGTGGGAAGGAGGTTTGAGTTGCATGTGGTGGGATGGAGGTTTGTGGATTTGACAAATTTAGGGCTGGTGATTTGGAAATGCAATGACAGAGTAGGCTCAAGGGATTTGGAGCTCAATAGAAAGGCTGGTGGTGGTCTAGGACAAAGATGTCTGCAATTTGGGTAGGCCGGAGATGGCTTATTTGCGTTGGATAGCCAATCGATTTGTAGACCAAGGCTAGGCAAATTATGTTATTTAGTTTTTGTATTTGTTTACTTTGATTTTTTTTTTTTTTTTTTTGGTGGGTGGGGGGGGTGGATGGATGTTGTGAAATTTAATTTTTAATTGTTTTTAGTTTGAATGGCTATTGTTAATATGATTATTTCTTGTCGCCGAAGCTCGAAGGGAGGTTTCAAGGATGGGGTTGAAAGTTCGTCAAAGTTAAGGCCAGCAATTTCGGATACGGCACGTGATACGATACGAAAACGACACGAGATAAACAGGTTTGGACCGCTCGTTTATTAATTGTGCCATAAATAGGTTAGCATGAATAACACGAAAATAAACGAGCTAGATTCATGCTAACACGCTAAACACACCTTAACACGTTTAATTAAATAGGCCATAAATGTGTTGATACGGCACGACACAACCCACCCATTTATAATACATTTAAACTTAAAAATAAAAATATTTGAAATATTTATAGTAGGTTAGTATTAATTAGATATTGTGTTTTTGTTAATTTTCTTTATTGGCTTTTTAAAAAAAATTTTAAATTTTTTAAATTTTTTTAATTTTTAGTTAATTGGGTCATAAACATGTCATATGCGTGTTGTTATCGTGTCAACCCGTCACGCCATGTTTAATAATCATGTTAATCGTGTCGTACTGTGTTATGCATGCCATAGGTGTGTTGTATTCGTGTTTGTATTTTTGACACGTTTATTAATCGTGTCGTGTTCGTATTCGAGTTAAACATGTCGACACGAATATGACACGAACACGATTATTGCCACCTCTAGTCAAAGTTAGGGAGAAGAGGTTATTTGATTTTTTTTTTTTTGTTTTATTTTTGTTTTTAGCTTTTCTTAGCTTCTGTTTGAAACGTTAGTTATAACTGACGTTTTAAGTTTAAGAACTATAACATGTGAGAACTTTATAGTATAACAACTTTTGCTTTTTACTCTAGTTGTTGAGAACTTTATACTGTTCATAATTATAATTGATGGATTAAAATTAAAGTTCCAAACACCGCTTTAAATGATAATTAATTTAATTAGGGGTGTTTTAGTCATTTTGAAGTAAATGCTAATCATGTGACTATCCAAAAGTGAGGAAAATTCAACAGACACGTTAATGAAGTTAGTCCTTTTGTACTCTATTTTTGGATTCAAGATAATTTCAGCTTAAAAAAAAAAAGAATCGAAACTAGTCAGTTATCTTTTAAATAGATTGAAGACTATTGGAACAATTTACCGTAGTAATAAAACCTAGTAATTAAGAGGAAAGGCAAAAAAATGCCCAATATAGCTAGAAGAATTGCTTTAGACCTACGATTTTGAGAAAACCTAATTAAAAAAAAATATACTTTTCAATGAGATTTCGTGCAGGCCGATTGTTTCATTTTGTGCAGCCCCCCTTCTTCTACTTTAAAAGGGAAAAAAAAGTTATTAACATTGTTAGTATATAAACTGTAAGTAATGTTTTTATTTGGGTCCTTAAAAAGTTTTTTTTCCCCTCTTGCTCGCTAAACTTAGATATATTTTTTATAGTTATAATTCTTGCATTAACATTGATGAATAGATTTATTTGACAAAAATAATCACTTCCAATCGCATAACAATTAAAATTTACAAGACTAATTATATTAAATGCATTTTTTTAACATCTTATATGGTTATTATGCAATAAATGGGTATTCGTCTGTTAAATTTTAAAAACCATTTGTTAATTGTAGATGTCAAGAACTCAACCTGTCAGAACATAAAAGTCCAAAAATTGGCTGAGAAGAAAAGTTTAGCGAACAAAGGTGACACAATACTTACAGTTCAGGATTAATGGTACAAATAATCCAAAAAAATTAAAATAAAAAATGGAGCCAATCAGCAAAACGAAATCGAAATGGACTATTAAGTGAAAGGAGTGGTCAATCCAATGAGGCTTTGGGCCAATAAAAGAAATAGGCCCAACTAACAAAAGAGTAAAAATTAAGGTTAATTACAAAATTATACCCTTAAGTTTTAATTAAATCTCAATTTAACCTTTTGTTTTAAAAAATACGAAGATATCTTTTAAATTTAAAAAACATGTTTTATTTTAATCCCTCGTAAGCTTTTTGGACCAAGCAAATACAAAGGTAAGACAAAAATATATTTAATTTAAGCCATACTTGTTTCTAAAATACATTTTTTTTCCTCTAAAAAATTTTTTTAAAAAAATATATTAACATTCCATCAATCATAAAACTTTAAACAATCTCCAGTCTCTCCCTCTTCCTCTGAGTTGCTCTGTTAGGGTTTCGTTCTTTTGTGCTTGTCCCCTTAGGTTGTAGATGGGTGATAGCGACCGACTATTTGCAAGTGCTATGGCTTGGGGAGGGGGTGGAGCTATGTTTTGGTCTAAGATGGTACAGTCTTCAACAGAGGAAGTACCAGCGGATGGGTGGACAAGGTAGGGTAAGCTTTGACGGCATCAAGGGAGGAGTTTGTGGGAGCTATGGGGACAGTGGATCCAGATGTTTGGCCACTTGTCTTGGGCTTGCCGGTGGCCTAAATTTTGGTTCTCCATCATCACGAATTTGCGGCGAGGGGGCTATCTCGTATTGGATGGAATCTAGAGGGACGACAGCATCTGATGGAGTAAGCCATGGGAGGAGTCTGATTGGTCTGTGGTGTGGGGCTTTTACTTCCTGTGGTGTCATTCTCGACGCGGGGGATCAAGTGTGGGTGGTGGTCAACGAAGGGAGGAACGAAAGGCAAGCTCAGTTTGGCTTCAATGGTGTGGCGCATCCATGCGGCTCAACAGTGGTGGTCATGTCATAGTGTAGCCTCTCTGGAATACCAAGGCTATTAGTTTTCTTTTTCACTTTTTTTGTTTTTTACTTTGTTTCTATGGGTTTGTAATTAAAGGGTGATGGAGATGGTGTCCTCAGCTCTAGATTTAGCTTATTTGTCTCCTTCGATTGTTCTTTGTAAAAGGTGTGTAGAAGTCTAGGTAGACCTTAGTCTAGGTCGTGTTGTTTGTGCCCTATTGAGGTAGGGTTTGATTTTAATTGACTAGTTTAATCTATCAACTATTGTGGTACCTTGTAACGAGCCTTGTTGAGTTTTAATTTTTGTATTGAGCAGGCGTTTTTCCCATTGAGTTTCGACACTTGAATTTTGTCTATGTGCTATATCCACCCTTATTGGTGGAATCAATCAAATTGTAGGGGTTAAGTTCTTTTAAGATGAGTCATATGTGACTAAGTTTGTAATCTCATTTTATTAATGAAGTTTACTTTTTCCAAAAAGCCATAAAACTTAAGATTTTTTTTTTGAAATTAGATACTTTGTTTTAGGAACTTTTATGTTTTGTAAATCTATAAAATATTTTTCATAAGTATTTAAAGAAAATTATATCTTTTTGACCAATCTTTTAAAAGGACGAAATTAAAACAAGTTTTTCAAATTCAAAGGATTTTTTTATAATTTATAAAAAGAGTGATAGATTGAGAAATGGTTAAAACTATAAGGTATAATTATGTAATTAACTTAAAAAATCAATAGGCCAAAATTTTGAAAAGATTAATAAATAGACCATTTCGTTTTAAATCCACATTTATTAAATAACTAAAATAAAATGATGACTAAAATATCCCAATTTAAAAATAGAGTTGATTTTTTTTTCCTTGTTTTCTTCCTCCTCCCCACCCCTACGCTCTCCTCTGACCTCTTTCTCTGTTTCTCTCTGTCCCCCGTCCCTTGTTCTCCTCTAATTTTCACATCCGACTTCCTCATTGAAGCCATCCCCAACGATCAACAAAGACAAAGGCGACGAAGGCTAAGCCAAATCTCCTCCTCGTCAGAGTCGTCATGCATCAAGATTGCGAAGAAAGTAGAGTCGTGCAAGCGTCCCTCCTCCCATTCGCCATGGCTGACGAAGCCAAAGCTAAATTGACAAAGATGGAGTCATCTCTTACTTCTTCAATGCTGATGACTAAGAAGGCAATCCATGTTCAAAGGCAATTGTCAAATGTGCATTTGGGGTAGAAAGTGCGCTCTTGTCCGCAAGTAACGACCCGGCAGCAATCGTCAACATGTGGATCTCATGGCCTCACAACGGTGCTTGTCAGAGAGTGATTGCCGGCGATGGAGATCGCAAAGGAGACGGATAGAAATAGAGAAAGGGAGATTCAAATCTGTGTATCACAAAGGGTGATAATGTAAAATTAATCCTTTTAAAATTAAATTGGCCTATTATTTAACAATGTATGTAAATTGCTATTTACTTTTAAATGTCTCTAAAATTGGCCTATTTTGTACATTAAGATACAAAGGACTTTTCTCAAAAGTTTTCAGTACAAGTTCCGTTTCTTGTTCCCGTTTTCCTCTTCATGATTTTTGTATTTACTCAATTACTAACCTCATATAAAATCAAATAGTACAATCAATTGTCGGGAACATGCGTTGAGAGAAGAATGTGCTTCTGATGCGTTATTTGGTTTAATGTCCTAAATCTACACTACACGGTTCAGTAAATACAACAAAATAAAAACAAAAATAAAATCTGACTCTAATAGAGTACAAAACCAAGGCAGAACGTCTCTAACAATATGGATGAAGACTTGTATATCACCGTTCCTCTCTCAAGGTTTACTCTACCGAATATGAATTCTACAGCGGGCCTGGAACAGAATACACATGATCTTAGCTGAATATGGAATCAACACAAATGGAACATTTTCACCTCAATGTTGCAGTGCAAATTTGCGACGATCAGATTTTGAAACCCTTTCGGAAATTGGTGAGGGGAGATGCTATTTGGCAAGGTCGGATTGCACTACAATCTCGGTTATAAACAGTAAAAAGCTCTCATATGCTATAGTAAAAATAAAAAATAAAAAAATCATTATAGTATAAAACTCTCACCTGCTATAGTAAAACAGTTTTAACCACCATGTCAAACACCTTATGATTTTTTCAATAAAATAAGAATAAAAATGAGCAAAAAAAAAATGGTTTTTTGAATGAGCAATTATGCATCGAGTTATTTACAAAATTCATGATACAAGTTGTGTATAGAATCGTACTTAAGAAATCAATAATTGGTATTCCTAGAGAACCCCCTCACAAATTCCCAAAAACAAAAAAAAAAAGAATTATTGGAGCATTGGCAATTATGACGTGTTTTAAATATTTAATGCATGCCATCCAGCGTTTTACCAAAATTAGTGAGTTGGGTATGTCAGTTGATCCTACAATATGGAGATACAAGAAGGATCAGGCTGGTGGTAGCGGCCGCCGGCAAGTCGGGCACTCCATCTTTATATCCATCCACCTTTGTAAACAACCAGAATGGAAGAAATGATCACATGGTGTTACCTGCGAGGGAATTAAAGAATTAGAATATGGTACTAGTTATGACGGTCGAGAAAATGGAATATCCCATAACTGTACCATGCAATCATTTGAACGTTGCGAGAGATCAATGGCAGTCATGCAAATGACACAGTCCGTGGCATGACTTGTATCCTGATCGAACCTTCTGTAGTAGCTGTATTTCTCAGGTAAAATCTGCAGACCATTATAGGATACAATGTCCATGAAAGCAAACATGGAAATTTAGAAGACGGAAAATTAAAAAAAATAATAAAATAAAAGGATTCTGCATTCAAATTTCCTGTTTTAACCAAAGGATAAATCCAGTTCCCCATGCAGCAACCAGATGGACGTTAAGAGTCATGGTTATTACTCAAATGGAAAAAAAGAAAGATAAGAGATGCATCCAACCTGACGAGGAATGAACCACCGAGACCCGAGATAGTGCTGAAGAAGAAGAACTGATGCTTGCAGTCCAATAAATACAACCAAACAAGTAGACCAACTCTGATCAGGCTCGATGCGCATGAAGTTGTTTGGGCAGCCAAATATGTACAATGGAATTGCTAGCCGAGTAACAGTCATGCCTAAGACATAATGTGGATGCAAAGGCTTTCTCGAATCTCGAATGACGTTGGTTACTATTTGGGGTATCCAAAAGGAGTACAAAAGAAGAAGAATAGGTTTAAGGAAATTATGAAACTCGTACATTATCAGAATGCCCCCCAGAAGGATCCCGTCTGCACAAAGAATTCATTGTCAGATAAATTAATCCATAAATTGCTTTCATTCCATATTATAATTGCAATGCTTAGAAACAAGCAGAGACTAACAACTAAATACCAACTAGAGCAAAGTGATTATTTCCTAATTTCTCCATTATGGAATAGCCAGAATCAAAAATCACTAAAAAAATTAAGCATTCCTTTCATAATAACGTAAATAGCTGAATGAGTGGACAAAAGCCTGCAAATCTACTTCCAATCGATAACTTGAATGAGGTGACCATGCACTGATGAAAGTTATCCGGCCAATTGGGCATACAAGTTTGCATCACTTTTTAAGTATCATAAATGGCTATGAAAGATTTACTTACAGAAACGGCTGTATAGAACTGAAAGATCACGCCTCAGAGTCTCCCAACCCTCTCCATTATTCATAGGCCGGTTTGCCTTCCATATAGCAAGGAGATATCTCATCTCAAAAATTGAGAATACTACAAACTTGAAAAAAGCAGCCGTTGCGAAGGCATTGAACAAGGACTCTGAAACAACATAAAATAGATACAATCCTGGTTAATAGGATGCAACAGGGCATTAGAATAACCAAATCCATGTGAAGATTCATCACATCTCGTAGCGAATAAATGTGCTAATCACTGATTATAGACGATGCAGGTGCAATAAACATAAGACAAGAATAGTTTCACAGTCAAAGTTGGTTAGTTATACGACATGACAAAACATGCACTCAGTCAATAAAAGCTAGAACAAATCTTAGGTAGTCTTTCTTCCAACAAAAAGTTCAACATGCCAGACAAGGCAAACTCAAAAGCACCTACTATTGAAAAGCATTCATATAGGTGCCAAGCCATTTTTTATATCTACTTCCAAGGGAGGGAAAAAATCACTTTAGCAGCATGGTTTAATGTGATATATCAGTTTGCACATACGACACAACTGACCATCTCTAAATCACTTAAAACGTTAATATTCATGTAAGCAGTATGCGCACGAATGTCTCTTATAGTCAGTTCATACCGCTTGATATCTATCAGAATCTTACGAATAAGCATTCTTATTTTTGAACCAAAAGTGTCATATGGACAGTAATATCGGAAGTATATACACAAATCTGCTACCTTCTGATTCAGGGCCAAGTTCTCCATTGGCATTCTTAGACAAATTTCTCCAGTTGAAGGCTGGGGCAGTGCAATTTAAAGTGATTAAAGCATTTTTAGTTGAAAGGCCAAAAACCACAAAGCTACTGTACATGCATATGGGATCAAATCCCCTTAAAAGTAGAGGCAGCACGGTACTAATCCATAAACATAGAACAGATTGTGTACTAGCAACCTAAAAGGATGGATTGCACGATAGTTTTGACCCATTACCCCCAAGTTATTCCATTATTTGGATCCACATCCCATACTTAAGATAATTAATATCTTCACCACGGGAATCACAAATAAAAGCCAAAACTTCTGGAACCAAAAGGCAGCTTAAGCTTAGCCATGGAAATAGAATACTATCTTAGTATCTTACCAACTAATATTCCTGCCGTCAGATGTATAAGGCAAAGATAAGCATCCATGATGGCCTGTTGGCCAATCATTAGAATAGACACTTTAGCAGCCCCCTGAAAGAGGAAGATAAATGCAATAAGGCGTCAGTGTGAAATCTCTTATATGGACTTAATAGTGCACTCATCAAAGAAATGACATGAAAGAAGTCTGATGATTAGAATTATTCTTCTTGAGAAATGCTTGAGACTGGAGTAAGGTCTTACCGATTGAGTGTTGCTATGTTCCATTTGCCGAATTAACAACAGAACTTGAAGGAAGGAAACCTGATAAAGATGTCAAGAAATCTACCAAATACTCGCAAATGCTCTAATGATCCTTAAAGGCTGATATTAAGAGAAAGAAGAGAAAAGAAAAAAAAAATAGAAGACTGACAATTAACAAAGGATACAAAAGTGACCATCAATGTATAATTCACTGCCTTATTGTAGTAGACCTCAATGTTGACAGATGTTGCATTTAACAACATTGGTGAGAAGCAGTCCCCATCATCATCCACTGCCGGACTCTCCATTAGTCCTTCCATATGATATCTATCACGATCTCCATCTAATATAAGATATGAAACAACTTAGGGGGAAAAAAAAAAGATTCAACAAAAACTAAGATCTAGAGATACTTCACATTGTAAGCCAACTTTTGAAATGGATAGTGAATCTAATGAAGATGGTAATCATAAAGAAAGAATTCAGACACTGAGAGAACTCAAGTACCATTTTGGGGGGAAGAGATTCGTGAAATCTGGGCTGCGATTTCAATATTGCAATGCTTCTCCATCTCATAAATTGGTGCTGCGGTAAGAGAAAATAAAAATCACTCAAGATAGAGCATGAACTTAATCTCAAAGTAAAGTATAGATAGAGCATTACAATTTTTCTTTCTCCACATTTTATCTCGTGGAGATTCTTGGAACACCTGAGATGAGAAAACTCCAAGCTGCTCAAGATGTTAATGTAGCAGGTAAGTTCTTAGACAATCATCAATAAATAAAATGTTCCATTAGAATAATAGATATTAGTTTTAAATATCTTCATCCAAAATGGAGAAACATTGATATATAGAAATTGCATATGTTTAAGTATAAAATCAAAAGGCCGAGAAAGTTGGGTCTAGGGATATTACTATAAAATCAAAAAGTAAACGACTCTCAAACTTCATGCACATTTTTTGATAATAGCCAAAAAATGCACCAAACCCACTTATTGGGCATTCCCTTTGAACATAAGAAAATTTCAATTCAGCTATAAATAAATAAGCAGCTTTTGAAATAATAATAAATAAAAAAAATAAAAAATAAAAAAGAGAGAGAGGAAACTCAGTGCATCATCAATATAACAGAAAATCATCCTAAATTATTTGCATTACATTCTCATCACCAACTAGAAACTACGGAGAAATCGAAAAATTACCAAATGATAAGGATTAGGTAGCATGTAGTCTTCTTCTTGATTTAACTCTCCATCTTTTGCACTGCAAAATAGTAGTGAACGGAACTATAGTATAAGAATTTAGATGAAACATGCAAACCAAGCATATTTGTTGACTAATCAAATTAAATAAATACACATTACTTTGATAATGAAGAATCATAAGAGAAGTTTGAACTTCAGATGCAAGTATGTAATGAAAAGCATACAAAAACCCACAAAGTTTACCTGTTAGCTACAATTCGAAGTTGTCTAAATGGCCATATATATACACCTTCCACTCTGATTTGCACACCACCAACATTGTGTTCATTGTCAAACACATCTTGAAAAATGATTATGCCCTGTTGTCCACAAGAGAGTAGAAACTTGAATATAAAAGACTAAAACATTAAAACAGCGAGTCAATAACAAAGAATTCATAAATATTCAACAAGTGAAAAGTACAATTCTTAAAAAGTACCATAACTGGTGTGGAATAAGAATAGATTTATGAGGAAGACAAATATAGAAAGTAGCATGAGGTTCACTTTCCTAATAATTTATCAGAGTTTAAATAAGTTTCCAAAACCTTTCAGTAAGTTTCTTATTGCTTATAACTGGGTAATTTATGTCATTTGTTAGTTTTCTCTTCTTGTTATCTTGTTTTCTATAAATAGGCTGAACATTGGCATTCCAATTGAGACTTGATTTTATTTCCAAGGTCAACCAGAAGGCATGATCCACGAGTCAGGAATAAAAGATTGAGTGAAAGTAAACTACAGTGCGGAAAATAACGGTACTACAGCAATCTGATGCACCAAGTGTTTAAAAAAGAGACTGTACGTTCATGTTTTAATACACATGAAAGTTTTCTAGCATTTAAATGTGTATTTTGCACATGTATAGGCCTTTTAGAGAAGCAGTTGCAAACAAATATATAAGAAAATGGAATTTCAGAATTAGAAATTGGTAATAAAACATCTGTCCAGCTTCCTTTGACATTATTGTCACTAGCAATAGTTCCAAAGGGCTAACCTGCACATAATGTACACCATTTATTTTAGTTGGTGTACTAACTAACTCGATTATAGAATTGCCAGAGGATTTCCTGAAATCTGGAAATTTGGAAGAGGTATTTGCAGATTCTAGAAACTTCCAAGTCCCTGCAATTAGATCAAAATTAAAATACAAACCCAATGAGGTCAATTTTAACAACCCTAGAACATTATATCATAATTTGATTTCTGTAAATAAACTGCAAAAAGAAAAAAAATGTGAATACAATTATTTTTAATTTGATTTACTTATATAAGCTAAAATGCACTTAAAATTTAACTCCGCATTCCAACAAGCAACTAAAGACATTGACTACATATCACCCACACACATATGTGTAAATAATGTAACGATAATGAATGCGAAATAGTATCACAAGAAATTTAAACCCAGTCACAAATAACTAAACCAACCCAATAACCAGATTAAATGTCTCAAAGTTACTAACCTCGATATGTTCCTGTTATATTCCATGAAGAAAAAGGACCCAAGTCACTTTCATCTTTTCTTATGAATAACCACTGCATGAAGACAAGAGACGGATTTATAGGTTCAGCCAAACTTTTTTGCATGTTTTCAATCCCTTAAAGATACAGGATCTGCGTTTACTTGACAAATACAGATTCTGATAAAACAATCGTTTCAATCTTATTTAAAAAACAATAGTTTCAGTCTTATTTAACTTTTGTACCAGAAACTACTTCAAAAGAGAAATTTTGTGCTTAAATTTCCACGACTTCCATAGCTACTTAGTCAACATATCAACAATGCCAAAATTGTGAAGCTTTCTCGGGAAAAAACAAGGGAATGAACTTTCCCTGCTAAATATGCATGAACGGATGAACCCACATCAACATACATATATCTTGCGCAAATATAAGCTTGGTGAAAACTGAAGAATAAAATAAAATAAAGGCTGACAAAAAGCCATGGATTCCACGTAGGTCCAGTTGGAACATCAAAGGAAAGCAAGTGAAATGCATTCTACCATCATATATGATCCTTCCCCGTCATAATTTTCGTTCAAATGACACAACTTGTTTCTTATGTTCTAAATTAGTTTCCTTTTGAATTTTCCAATACGATTTCAGGCTCTTCATATTGGAAACTGATAAAGCTGCAGAATCACATGACGCATCCCCAATGTTCAAAATCGCCAACCACTCTATGCATTCATCCTTAAGCGTTTCCTAATTTAAAAAACTATTAATCTCTACCTTTTGCATCCTAAAATCAACTAATTAAAACAAAACATAGAACAGAAACTCCATCTGAAAGCATAAGAAACTACCTTCAACACAACTACAAGAAAATGAAGTATATAAAGCTAACAATCTACTTCTCTAACCTCCCCGCTCTAGCAACACGATATGCATTCCTTACTGGTTCTTTACCGGCATCACCATTCTAACTAAAATAACAAAGTGGAATACTTTCTTTGGAGTACTCACAAATGCATAACAAAACCCATCAAATTTTTTCTCCAAATTGACAATGTCTTTGACTCTGCCCGTGCGTTGACCCAACAAAAATACTTGACATAAACAATGATCACTACCCAATTCAAAGCCACAATCTTTATGCAACATCATCATATCACTGATCAAATAGGTAATCAAGAAAACCACAATAAAAAATAAATTCAACAACAACCTCATCGCCCCACGAGCGAGCCCTCTCTCTCAAGGGCCTGAGACCCACCACCGGCTGAAGAATCAGCAAACCAAAGAATACCCAGTTCAGAAAACCTAATCTCCTCCTCCCACGGCAGCACAGAAAACCCGAATTCCCCTCGGACACCATATCAAAATCCCGGCATCCCATGTCCCCAAAAAAACACTTTTTTTCAACCCCAGAATAGTTTGACCGGAGAGCTCAGTTGTTCTAATCGAAAGCGAAGAAGAAACCAAGAATAGAGAAAGAGACCCATTAGAGCAGAGAGAGATTAAGAAGAGAGAGAGAAAGAAAAGGGGTTGCTTCAATTAGAGTCAACATTTGGAAGGAACTACCCAATTTGATCTGGATGAGAAAAGGAAAGTCCAACGACTAATTTACCACTGAAGCAACAACAAAAATACAACAACAACAAGAAAGGGAGGTTTTTGGGCTAGGAATTTCACCAACCATATATATCCAACTCATATGTATTAATTATTGTACAAACATATAACATAAGATAACATTAAAAAAAAGGGGAAACTAAGGAATTTAGCGGTTGTTGATAAAAGTATTTTGTGTAATTAAAAATGGGTATGATTGGGGAGTTGAAGAGCGATGGAGGAGGAGTAGTGGTGGTGGGCGTGATGATGTTCGTGGAGGAAGGTTGACATGTCTGAAGGCCAGCTTTGGCTTCGTGCTTTGTCTTCTTTCCTCTGGTATTTGGTAAAATCAAAGTCAAGAGAGATGGAGCGAGAAGGTTCTGTGTTTGATGGATTGGAGTCACGCGCTGTAGAAGAGGTTTGAATCACGCTCCAATCACAAGTGTTATATAACGACATGTCGTTTTGGAAATGACAAACTACATGTCGTTTAAAACTTTCTTAGCGCTGCAAATATGAGGAATCAATGGGCTGTTTGTTTTGCAGGTTAGGGATAATACTTCAAACCATTTTGATAAAATATTTTTAATCATAAAAATTTAATTTTCTTTAAATCTACAAACTAAGCAGGCCAAAAGATTTATAGGTTGTTTGTGAACACACTTCAAACCACAAAATTATGGTATAAAATAATAATAATTGATATTATAAATACTCTTAAAAAATAATCATGAGCTTAAAAAAATTTATAGGATGTTTGGAATATGGATTTAAACTCAAACAATATAAAGTTCTCACATGTTATAATAAAAATCAAAAGTGAACTATAGTGTAAAGCTGTCACATGCAACAATATAAAGTAAAAGTTAACTATAGTATAAAACTCTCACATACTACAATATTTTAAACTAATTAGTTCAAATTAATGCCCACAAACATCCTATCAAAAGTTTAAGGGGCCTCTCTCCATCCTTGGTTCCCATCAATGATAGTCAATAATTCAAAATATTATTTCACTCCCTAATAGCTACAAAGTTACAACAGAGAAAACCAATGTCTAATGTTAATAAATAAAGAATACATTAATCTTTCTGAAATTTATATTAGTTTGTTTTTAATACAAGTTCGTTACCAAATTTGATTTTTGGAACTTTCTCTATCTCCTTCACAAAAACTATTAAAACATATATGCATGATAACTCACTCTTAAAATATACTTAAAAGTAAGACAAAGGTCTTTTCTAACAAAGAATGCTAAAAATGTCTCATTTTTTGCATCTTGCCTCTAGATTGACAATCCTCACAAATGAGCCTTCTACCATAAACCTCAACTAGTGTGGCATGCTCTTGCTTACATTCACTTGATCCATGTTAAAAATGATGAAGCCCTCCAGATTAAACATGTTTTCAAGCTTTATCATATCTTCATTTGATGTCTCCTCTCTCTTCTTTTTCCATCCTTACCTTCTCCAAAAAAACAAAATCAGACTTGAGACCTTGATGAGATCCTCTTCAAAGACGAATCATTATTTTATCTAGCTTATCACTTGTCTTCTTTGCAGTTTTTTTCTTCACAATTTAGGCATGTCATCAATTCGAAGTCCTGAAGTCCAAATATCTTCTTATGGCCTCCAAAGTTGAATGTTAATACCTTGTCATCATTGTGATGGTACTCTCTCAATATCAATTTGCCACAATTGTTTTATGGGGGAACAATTGTATCTTCTAATTGACTAAGGTCTGGAATGGCCCTCTTTAAACTTCTCCAATTATGAGCCTCTTATATCACATGTAGCGTCTCAACTTTACAATAATTGATAACAAGCCTTGTTTGATCCCAATCTTTTGATTTCTTCACACAATTCTTATCATGTAACTTGACAAAAATAGGTTATATTTACTAAGATTTGTTAATTAATTTGGTAAATCTTTTTTATGAACTTACTATTACAACAAAATCCTACATTTACCAAAAGAAATGAATTTATCATTTATTAATTTTATTGTTGCTTTATTGTTTAATGCCTTAAAGTAAAATAGGGAAGAATAGAATTATGTCATACTATAATTCATATTTCATATTAAGTTATGCCACAAATAAATATTTATGGCAATTATAAAAAAGAAATCTTGAAAGATGACTTTTATGAAAATTCCTCAAAAAATAGGTTTTTAAATTCGACAACCATAAGATTTTTAGGCAACGACACTAGATAAGGCTGTTCGTCAGTCTAAACTGACGCTTATATCAATCGACACTATTGATTAAAAAAAGACATGTTTTTAAATTTATAGACCATAAAATTTATAAACGACAACACTCGACATAGTTGTTTGTCAGTCTATATTAGTGGTTTTCATTAATTCACATCAATTGATGAAAATAAAAAATACATGTGTTTAAATTTAAGGTATTTGGCACTGTTATCTCCTAAACATGTCACGCATTTACAATTTATCCCTGAACTTTTAATTTTGATAAATTACCCCTAAACTTACGATTCTATATAAAATCATCCCCATTAATATGATTTTAGTTTTTTGATCGAAATTGACATATAATTTACACATGAATAGTTTATTATTGACATAAATGATCATTTTTTATATTTTGACCTAAATTTATTATGGTTGATATTTTTAATCAAGTTTTCATCAAAATTAAAAATTTTGAATTAACGTTTCCTTGAATATATATTTTAAATTAACATTTATAGGAAAAAAAACCCTTCTATACTCTTAATTAACGACCTATATAAAAATTACATATCTATTTTAGTCAAAAACTAAAAATTGCTATTAATAAAGGTGGTTTGTAACAAAATTATAAGTTCAAGAGGTAACTTGCTAAAATTAAAAGTTCAGAGAGCAAATTGTAAATTTGCGATAAGTTCATGGGGCAATAATATCAAATACCCTTAAATTTAAACAAGACCTAATATTTTAAGGTTACACGCTCGACGAGGTTGACTGTTGATCTAAATTAGTAGTTTTCATCTCTCGACGCTGATTGATTCTTAGTGTACTTGATTTGGTGGTTGATTTTTGTCAGCAAACCAACAAAATTAATAAGACGGTTCATGATCAAAGAACAACCTCACTCTTATATAGGCCAAAATATAATGATTGTCGTTTTCATCTTAATCTACTATGTATTTCTTATATATACATATATATATATAGAAAGTATGAACACATGTCATAGTGCCTTTTTTTAACGTGAGAGAAATGTCTCTCTCACTTGCATTTCTTTATCTCATCCTTTTTTTCTTTTATTTTTCTATTCTTTTTTTCTCCTTTCCTTTTATATAAAACTACAACCTTGTAATCTTATTGGCACATATATATTTATTTCTTTTATCCTTATAACCTTGTATATATTTTAAGATTTTTCTATTGTATACAATATTTTAAGATATATCTATGTGTTTATGGTATTTTTTTTAAAAAAAATGATAAATAGAATATGCACGTGCTCTAACTAGTCAATAATAAAAGTCATATCGATAAAATGACATGATATGGCAGGTTTAAGTGATTGCCCATCAATGACAATCAATCAATATGCCGTTTCATTCTTAAGGGACAATAAACTTTCAATTGAAAACAAATCTAAATCATCTCTTCTAAATTTCTATAGAAAATTGCAATAGCAGTTCTCAAGTTTTTCTCCTCTAAATATCCAACCTACCCCTGAATGCCATTGAAGTCGCCATCACTAGAGAAGACAACGCCATCGCATGGGCACAAGCAGTGATGGTTGCGAGTAAATATTCATTCATCGATCTCTTTCTCTTTCATAGATTGGGCAATGATCTTGCAAGTAAAGAGGACAATGACAAACTCATGCTCACGATGGAGATGGCTTTCTTCGGTGAAGTCACAACCAGAAGAAATAGAGGAGATGACTTCTATCTAAACAAACTCACCACCTCTAACATCCGTAACCTGTTGTCGGCGTCGTCATCTAATCATCTCATCAACGACCAAAAAGAGAGCAAGGAAAGATAGAGAAGGAAGACTACAATTGTCGGAGAGAGAGAGAGGAAGTACATATAGGGTATTCTAATTTGGAATATTTTTAGATAATTTAAAAGTGTAATATATATGAGTTATTAAAATTTGCCACCTATTATTTTTCTCAACACACTATGCTATTAACTTTTATTAGGTCCCTTTTCTAAAAAGCAAAAAAAAAGAGAGGAAGGGGCAAAGTAGCACAAGTATGACACGGAATAAAAAATAACATAAACTTTATGTGATGTAGGTAAATAACATAATTAGATTTAAAAAATTAAAAAATACCTTTTTCCTATCAATATTTACACGAAAATCAAAGACCATATTTCAAAATAGATTCTTTTCTTCATTTTTAATCCTTTTTTTCAAATCTTATTTTTCCTTTCTTCTTTTCTTTCTCTTCTGTTGCTCCTCAATGTATCTGTAACGACCCTACCTATGTAGCAATTATTTAACTTCATAATCATATTCTTAATCTTAATTTATTGTAAAATACTAAATTTGTGGAACAATTTTTTTTTAAAAAAATACTAATTACTTAAAATAATTTCCTTAAAACAATTCCTTAATTGAAAAAATCTTTATAAAATATTTCTAAAACTAATTATTACTATAATTATTTAACTAAGCATTTGATATAAGTATATTACAACTTATTAGTCTTAATTAACATAGAGTGTAAAATTCGATTCTTGTTTTTAAACCATACTTGCATAATCCACTTATATATACATATTCAATTTAAAACTATTGCAGGAGATAATTTTGTAAGCAATATCCATACTCATCTCCATTATCTATTTGTTGCTCGCCACTATCCATTATAAGTTGCTGGCAAGTTATTTACTTACAGCATGAACTTATTTCAGTGAGCTTTTGCTATGTAAGCAGAAATATAAAACTCGCAAAAACAAACTAAAACATTTACTAGAATCATGCATGAGCATATTATACTTCATTATGAACAAGTTCTATATATCTAACTTGTCTTACTTAATGGGTTCCTATGTGTATGTACCTATTACACGCGATTATCATGAAGTTCCCTAACAACCTTAGACCATAAAATAAGATGAATTGGATGCCTTCTTATAGGTCGAGAAGCTTTGAATCCTCCATGTTGATCAAGAGGTTGATACGATACTCTTAAGTTAACTTATCTTATCTTATCTTATTACACTTGTCTTATTATGTGTATAGAATATGGCATGTTCCTATATATTATCATGTAACATAAATCATACTATTCTTAACAAAAAAGTGAATGTTCAATAATTTTATATAGTTTATATCACATACAATACACTACATAACATGCGCATAGCATGTCCTAATGTATCATAACATGGCATAATTCGAATAATGTATTTTCAAGATTTTCATAAAAATGTGTAAATAGTTATATTGAAAACCGTAGTATTCATGTTGCAAGTGAGATTCCTACGTACCTGGTTTCAAGAAATAGGATCTGCTAAACTTGCCACGTATTTATTGACTACTCTTAGAGTCTGAGGAAAAATACCCAGTAAGAATATGAGCTTAATTTGTGTTCTGATAATTATTCTAGCATATCGAATAAAATGAAATTAAATCTTGTCTTAAAAAGTTTCGTTTATCAACTGACTGGTTATTTAGGTAGTTAAAATGATTAATTAATTTTAAATCCTCTTAACTCATATTGCTTGTCTAACTTATTTTCCTTAGTTGTCTTTGATTAAATCGTGATAACCTTGATAATCAATTAATTAATTTGGCAATTAATTAATTATTTTCTTCTTATAACTTTGATTTACTAAAAGATCTACTTGAACATGAACAGTATTATTAGGCCCATAAGCTCATGTCTCTGTTCAATTCACTAAGCCAAATATGGTCATTTAGAACTATACACATTCTATGATATTTGAGCACTAACTATCGAAAGATTAGAATCCAATAATTGGCTCCTAAACATGTACATACATTAGACCAGTAATTGATATCATAACAGTTAACAACTTATATTTCTTACGAGCTCTTGTTTCTTTGAAATTTGTGGAAAACTTTATATGTAAGTTTAATTGAAAACTGTATCTTAAAATGAAGTCTGAATTTTAATAAGATTATGAATTGAAGACTCATATAGCTTTATGTTTACTGCAATTCTTTTTGTCGCTCATAAATAGTGATCATTCCACTAAACATGTGTTTTGTTTTGAAACTAAATTTGAAAAGGCATCTTTTTGTTAGTTTTAAAAGCCACCATATATCGCATGTCAAAGATAGTTTTTAATAAAAGTTTTCTTTCTAGAAGTTCGTCATTCTGTCGAAGATTAAGAATTCTGTGTTTTTCAAAAATACATTTTCTGTCTTTAACATTATCATTTGCAGTGATTTTATAAACTTTATTGATTAACCATTCTATAAATTTGTTTAAAGGTCCCTTTTAGAGGTAGAATTTAAAAAAAAAAAATTTACAATTTAAAAAATTTACAAAAATTCTTCATCTAATTGAAACTTACAATTTTTGTGTTTTATAAAAATCGTGATTCGGACTTTTTGAGGGTTATTTTACCCAAAAACGTAAACTACACTATTGATGTTATAACCAATGTTGCAACATTTCGTGAAACACCTAGCGTAAATAGTTTTAGGATCAATCCTAAAATGCGCTACAATTGCTAAAACAATTTTGTCATGCAATAAATTGTACGTTTTAACTTTTGGAATTCAAAACTGAGCAAAAATAAGATTCGCATTACTAATGTTGAAACTTAGGGTTGCAAAATTGCATACAACATCTATTGAAATCGTATTGAAACAAATCATGGATTTGATCTACCATTAGTACAGTCGCATGAGGAGGTAATAAACCAACCATATAAACTTTTAGGATTAAAAACTAAGCAGTTTATAACCTGCACCATTGATGTTTCAACTCAAGTTGCAACATTACTTGCAATGTCTAATGAAAAGTTCCAAAAATCATTACTAATTGTATTACAGTTTACATAAAAACCATAGGGATATAATAAACTAGTAGATTTAACTTTTATAATAAAAAAACAGGTGGTTTTAAGATATGTTTTATAGGTGTTGTACAATTGTGTTGCAACATCTCTCCATGACACTTAACAAAAACAGTCCCATAATGACTACAGACTGTTCTGCAGTTTCACGGACAATCTTAGGAGACATCAAAAAAATTATTTTAACTTTAAAAACTAAAAACTGGGCAGTTTTGGAATCTACACTACTGTTGTTGCACAAATGTGTTGCAACACTAAGTGAGACAACCATACAAAAACGCCTAAAATATCATTTGCAGCCGTAATCTTAGTTTCTTACATAAAGTCACTCATGTTGTTATGACTCAAAAATGCCCAAGTTTTAAAAATACATTATAATTGACCTTTAAAGTATCCATTTTAAAGTTAAAGAGAGTGAAAAATCTACCTAAAACACAAAACATAGCTTAAATCTAAACTCTTGCATACCCGTCATGCAAAATACCAAACTACATAAGTAAAAACTCACAAAAGACCATAATAAATGCATAAATAGAGCTTATTACATGCCAATAACACTAAAATAAAACCATAAACTATTTTCCAAATATTAAAAAGAAGTTATATATTCACCCTTGAAGATTCACTCTTGAAGGATGCCTTCAAAGTCTCGTCCTTAGCTTTAAATTTTAGCTAGTAATTTCTAGTGAGAGAAATTTTGGAAGAAATGAAGAAAAAAATGATTTTTTTCTATGGAGGAATGGTAAAGAAAGAGAGCAGATAAACTAGTTTTGTGAAGAAAATGAATAAAAATAAGCCCTTGGTGAAGAAACACCTATTTATAGATAAATACTAGTTAGCTTTTTACTTAATTCCTAAACTATACTTAAAGTGTTTTATGGTTACTTTTATGAGACAAATTTTTGGCCTAAATGCCCTTAGAATTGGCGCCACAATCATGGGAAAAAGAAATTGCATTAATTGGTCACTTTTTGCACCATGCTTCACCATACTTTTTCTACCTTACTTGGCACTATTCATGTCATATCTTTGTTTGTTTGTCCCACCACTTTGCCCGCAAAATCCCCTAAATTAAGGAATATAGAAAAAGTTTCATTTAGCTAAGGGAAACTGATTGGTTGCCAGGAGACTTTTGTTGCAGTCAAGTTTGCTTAACATAGGGCTGGCAATTTGGATACGATACGATGATACGATACAAAAACGACACGAGATAAACGGGTTTGGACCACACGTTTATTAATTGTGCCATAAATGGGTTGGCACGAATAACACGAAAATAAACGGGTTGGGTTCGTGTTAGCACATTATACACGCTTTAACATGCTTAATTAAGCGTGCAATAAATGTGTCAACACGACACGACACGGCCCGTACGTTTATAGCACGTTTAAACTTAAAATAAAAAAAATTTATGAACTTTGCATCCATCAAAGTTTGAACTTGCATCCTTAGGAGTTTTCACCAACATTGCCAAGCTTCCTTTGAGTAATTAATAGTAGCTTCTATTGTATTTATATTACTTTTTTGCTTTGGAAACTAAAAGCCCACATGGAAAGTAAATGAAGCTCTCTCTCAATCCTTCTATGATAAATACCTCAAGCCCCTGTCTTCCGCATTAGACGCCCATGAAGTCGCATTGCAAACAAATTACAAGCAATTTGCCCATACTTCTTTGATGAGAGAGGAAAATGGATACACAATTAAAAGTATTTAATAATTTAAAAATTAAAAAAAAAATTAAGATGCTGTTATTTATCTTCTTGATGTTAGATTAAT
>CAMOHE010035053.1:0-19367 GCA_946598075.1 Artocarpus hirsutus | reverse complement strand
ACATTTATTTTTGCAATTGCGGACATAACCTAAACAGTAAAGCCACACCTATTTCCGTCCTCAAAACAAGACTTGCTTGTGGCGTGAGATAAGGTAGGCACGTGACACAGGAAAGGAAATAAAAGAAAAGAAAAATATGAATAAAATAAACAAGCAAGCTGCACGTTTTAGAGCACTAAAAAATGAACAGTAATTTTTGTGCGCTCTTTTAATATGGTTAAAAAAAAAAATACAATGCTACGAGCTTCATGTGTTGCCATCCAAGCCCCAAGCATGGATGCCCTCGTCAAGACATAATGGACTAGTAAAAAAACAAGGAATATTCTAATGAGGGGCTTGTTTTCTGTGCTTATTTTTGTTGCTTAGCAAGTTGGCTCCAACATTAATGTTCCGTTTGCTAAGAAGGAAAAAAAATAGGAGAGAATACAAAACTATAAACAAAAGAAAACTATAAGGAAAAGAAGGATTTTGATTTTTTTTTTTTTTATTTGTTTAGTATGTAAAGGTGAAAAGACAATGATTTTAACTTATCTTGTTTGGTATTGCAAGAAAAACAAAAAAAAATGAAAAAACTACTATTAATACAATTACATTTTGCCCAAATATTATTTAGTTATTTTTCTAATTTGGTGCATAAATTTTCTGTTGGAATTTTGATAGAAAAGAAGGACAAATTAGTAACCTCACTTTCTTTGCATTGCTGTCAAACTCTTTCCTCATAAAATCCATCTATGTTTGGCAAGATCAATTTTGGTGAGACTCACTTGCTATTTCTTCCACCCATTTTTCATTTCCATTCTTTTTTTTTTTTTTTTTTACCAAACATCTCATCATATCAATTTCTATCCCAAAATCCTTTTAATATTTTTTTCCGACACTTATCACTTATGCCAATCAGAGAATAAATGCGTTGCAAAGACTTATTGGCACAAAAGATTGAAACCCCTCCCTTCAAAAGATTAAAAAAAAAAAAAAAACTGACTGAAATTTCTTATCCCACATTTAGTTATTTTAAATTTTTTGTTTGATTAATTGTTCGCAAGGGAATTTAATTATTCCCAAGTACTTGATTATTATATCCAAAAGTGCTCATGGGAATAGGTAGAGATTATTGCGCATCCATGCCGCCGTTTAATAGTGTTTTTATTTTATTTTTTGTTTTTTTAAAAAAAGTTAAAAATAAAAATATTATATGTTAGGACTGTTTTTGAAAAATATCCTAAAATTCTTCAAATATTTTCTTTTCCTTCATTTTTGACTCATACCAATAAGAGAATAAATGCATTGCAATGACTTATTGGTACAAAAGATTGAACCCCCTCCCTTCAAAAGAGAAAAAAACAAAACTGACTGAAACTTCTTAACCCACATTTCCTTATTTTAAATTTGTTTTTTGATTAATGCTTCGCAAGGGAATTTAATTATTCCCAGGTACTTGATTATCATATCCAAAAGTGCTCACGGGGGTAGGTAGAGATTATTGCGCATCTGCCTCGTGCTAATTTTCCAATCCTATGGTTCCTTTTTTTCGTTTTGTTTTTTATTTTTTTTTTTTCATTCTTTTTTGGTTAAAAACCCATGTGGTCCTTTTGGATGTACATACGGCTAAATACATTGGTGTATTATATGTTTTAGTATTGATAGCACCTTGGATTTTAATAACCCGTTCATAAGAACCGATAAATAATTGGGTGTGTAAGCTGTTTTTTTATGTATTGAGTACCGAGTTTGGAAAACGAAATGTATCAGCCAGTGATAAAGCTAAGAATTTGCCAAGAATTAATATAAATGCATTATAATTGTTTTCAATTGCATGATAATCTTATTGTTAAAGTTATTGAAAATGTCTTTTTTGATATACACGAATAAAGTATCATTCTAATTTGCCATACGATTGCTTTTATTTAGGTGGCTTTCTTAAATAAATTGATAAATAAACGTATGATCAATAACATTATAAGCCTAGATTAAAATAACAATAAGAATTAGATCACAAAAAATTTATAATAATTATCAATCATTACTAAAAGAAAAAAAAATAATAAAACGTTACTATTAGGAAATATAATTAAAGTCATGTTGGACCATTAAAGAGATTGGGCTCCTTTGAGAATTTGTAAAAAGTGTTGTTAGTTAATTTTTGGGGTGATAAAGATAAATATTTTCAAGGGTCGCAAAGCTGTTGTTATTTTATTTTTTTGTGAAAAAAAAAAAAAGAAATAACAGAGGACATGGCAAAAAGTTGTGCCAGCATCACATTGCGTTGGGGTTGTAAAATTGTTGTTGCTAGAATAAATAAAACCATAAAAACAATTAGTATCCCAGTTAAAATAAACGATTTTTTTTTTGTTTGTACTTAGGGTAGGAAATTCCAACTCTATATTTTGTGACAGAGTCAAGTATAGTCTTACTGTTAAGCTATGCATATAACTACAAACAAGATCTATTTAGCATACTGTTAAAGTAGTCCTTTATAAATAGGCAACAAAACAAACAAAACTGGTACAACTATCACTACAATTTCTTTGCTATAGGAAACTCTTTTACTAAAACATAATGAAATTTTAACTACTACAATATAAAGTTCTTGCATATTATAGCATAAAACAAAAATATGTTACAATATAAAATTTTTACATGTTACAGTGTTTAAGTTACAATTTGGTTCTTAAAACACTTTCCTACATTATTTACATCATATAGTCTCAACTTAGCTTTTAAGTTGGCATGTAGTAACTACTTACCCTAAAACAGTAGGGAAAAAAATAAATAAAGCTTAAGCTTAAAGAAATTGAGAAATCAACCGTGGAATATGTAAAAAAATAAAAAATAAAAAATAAGTTTCTGTGGTTTGTCATGTATTATATCCTACCTAGAAATCTTCAAATTAAAAAAAAAAAGAAAAAGAAATGAGTATTTATGAAAAAAAAAAACTATCAAACCGATAAATCTAGTAGGCCAATAACAACGCGCCATGCGGCGCTATTGGGAGGCAGCAACCCACCACTTGCTGGGTGCTCAATATGTACCCCCTATTAAGTATTTACAGCTTAGAAAATTCAACAGCTTAGAAAATTCAAGGATGACGAGGCGTTTCAAGTTTAGCATATATTAACCTTTGACATCTGATATTTATTGATTAATAAATTTATTTTTTTATTTTAATAATTACAATATTTTTATTATTTTAATATTAAAATTTATTTTTATAAATTTCAAACCTTAATAATTATCACAAAAGACAAACGTAATATTTCAAATAGTATTATAAGAATACAAAATTAAATAATACAATAAAAATATTATTTTTACATTTTTTAACTGTAAATATAATGTTAACATTAATATTTGTCTTAAAAAATAGTCATATTGTTGTCATTTTGCATATATTTGTAGAAAAAACCGAATCGGTGCTCCTAGCTAGGACCGTCATGTGAAATGTTATTTGTAGAAAAAACCGAATCGGTGCTCCTAGCTAGGACCGTCATGTGAAATGTTATTTGTAGAAAAAAAAGATCGGTGCTCCTAGCTAGGACCATCATGTGAAATGTTGTAAAGTCGTTCAAAAGAGTTTTTTTTTTTTTTTTTTTCCGATATGGCCAAACTTTATGTTAAACCGACACTCTTAAACACACTCTTCACTTTATGTTTTTTTTTTATTGAACTTAATTTTCTGTTTTCTTCTTCTTTTTTTTTTTTTACAGAGAACTCAATGCCATGTCAGTTAATCAATAAAAGTTCTTACCATTACAAAATAATTAAGAGGAAATGTCTTTTCACAAAATTAACCATTACAAACAGATCTAGTGGGTCCAATCATTACGTGCCGCATACAAACCGTTCTTTTTCCCCTAGCCATTCCGGATCCGGATTTGACTGCGTCCCCTTTCTTTAATGAGAAAATTACTGTTTTACAGCGAAGCAAACAAAAGGACAAACAAAAGCCTTCACCATTTTAAACTGCAGCCTGCAAGATGATGGTGCTTTCTTTCTTTCTTTCCTTTTTTTTTTTTTTTGGGTCGAAACCAGTGAATGATAGTGATGGTGCTCTCTTTGCCTACTTCTGAATTGATATTGGGTGTACTTTCTTGCAGAAAATACTGCTACGCTGATTTTTTATTATTTTTAGATATAATACTGTTGTTATAACTTTTTTTTAAAAAAAAATTAACTACTTTTAATTTTTTCTTTCTTTTTTGGTAGAGTCAAGTTCATACCAAAAATAACCCGCACCTACCAAATCTTTTTTTTTCTCTTCAAGGTTGATGCCCAACCAATCTCTTTAAAAACATGTAATAGATAATCATCCCCATATTAGTTGTCTTGGATATTTTCTTTTTTTTTGGTGGGGCTTTTATATCTTTTCTTTCTTTGGTTTTCTAGTTTTCAACTTTGTGCTTTGGCCCTTCCTTCGATACATTGATCTTCAATTTTTTTTTCTTTTTTTCTTTTTTTAATAATATCTGAATGAGAATTCACACATGAATAAAGGATTAAGTATCAACCTAGTTAAAATATTTTTCTCTTAATTATCTTCTCTCACTATTTATTTACAAACATTAATTAACTAATCAGGGTTGATCTAAACTTTAATTTTATAAATTTATTATTTCAGCTTATTGTCTTATTGATATAAATTTTTTTTTTTCTAAAATCCAATTAAGAGTTCTACATCCCAAATGCCTTTTCCTGGTACTGCTATATATCTTAAGCTTCAATAAACCATTCCCAAAGTACGTTTTTCCTATTGCTATGCATAAGTAGGATGGAGCTAGAAAAATTAGTCAATAGAGACAGAACATATACTAATATTGTTAAGAAATGTTAAATAAAGAGAGATGTGAAACTTTAAGAAAACGGAAAATAATTTCAAGAGATATGAAGTATAATTTTAAAAGGGCAAGATATAATTTTTTATAAAATTTTATATACAATATTAAAAATAAAAAGTTGAGGGGGACGGCCGGCCCTCGACTGTATGTAGCTTCCTTCTATATATAAGCATTTGTCTTGATTTGATTTACTTTCATTAAATTACTATGGGATTTCCATTGATGAAAATGTTGTTTTGTTTTCAATTTGTATTCAACGCTTCTATATTACATTGTCGATGGTGCAAAATTGAAGCTTAATTTGAAAACAATGTTTTAGTGCAATATTTGCTGGACGGATTTCATTTATTCAGAAATGGCTGTCAAAAAAAAAAAAAAAAAAAAAACAATGGCGTTAACTAGAGAATAGAAGGTACACAATTATTCCGCAAGTCAAAAAGAGTCACATGATGATTCGTTTATATGTAAAAAATAAAAAACAAAAACAAAAACAAAAACAAAAAAAGCTTGCCAACTTTTATCTTATCCCACAATGATTTGGCTAAAAACTGCTAATGTAACCAAGAAAAAGAAACACTTAAACTAAGCAATTGCCATTCGTGAAAGGCATACATTTAATTTTTTTAAATTTATCACTTTATGCACTATTTTTCTCCTCTCCTGTTCTCATGATATCGTAATTAATCAGTAGAATCAATTTATTCAGCTTCAACCATTTTCAGAATCATCACTTAAAAAAAAAAAAGTTTTCGTGTAATTTGAAGAAGCAGATAACAATGTTTATACCCGAAATGGGTTTGCCAAATCGAGGACACATAGGTGTTGGCGCCAACTCTCAATGGGCCTCTTCGGTGAAGTCCATAAGGAAAATCATTTGGACTTAGGCTCATAAATTCCTTTAAGAGATATTTATGAAATCTGCCACCGAAGGAAGCGATGGATCTCACACATACCAAAAACCCAAAAACTTTTCTATTTTCTGCCCCAACACTGCTTTGAAAATATAACGAAGGGACTAAAATGTCCCTGAGTCAAACAAGTTTTCTTTTCCTTTCCTACTCTCGTTCACTTTTTTTGCTTCTCACTCTTTCACTTCCATAGCCGTTGGCCCAAACTTTTTTGAGTATTGCCATTGCCGTACATCCTCACGGAGATCTGTCGTCCTTGCCATCCTTGAGATTGGAGTGACGCCAACGTCGACAACGTCACTGCTGTGCTCACCGACTCCAAGCTCCCTTGCCGAGCTCCCACGATGTCGTTGTTGGTCTTGCGAGATCGGGGCGAGGCCGACTCCAAGCTCCCTTGTCAAGCTTGCAGCGCCGTCAAGACAGAGCTCTGGAGATCTCACGCATCACCACAGAGATTGCCAGCGCTTTACAAGTCATTGAGAAGCCCAAGTGGATGCGCGGAGATCGTGGGACATCGTTGTCGTTTTGCTCGCCAACTCTGACCCTTCTTTGCCAAGCTTGTAACGCCGTCGGGGCTTTGCCATGGAGACGAATATCGGAGTTGGCATCGGAGATGGAGAGATCTCCGCTCGAATTAGCCGCCCCTCGCACGGTGGCCATAGCACAGTGGTGATGATCTCTGACAAAGATGTGTGTTTGATTTTTTTTTTTCTTGCTGAATGAGATGCATTGTTTATTATTATTATTACGTGAATGCTTATTATTTTTTTTTTGGTGATCTTTGATGCATTTGTTTTTTTATACCTTTAGGTACTTGGAGGGTATATATAGTATTTAACTATGTAATGTGATGATGTAGTATGACATTGTTTACAATTATCTTTTTAGTGACCTAAATTAATTTAAGTCTTAGTTTTGTGGTAATCTTATAAAGAGCCCTAGATTAAAAAGTAATTATTAAGTGTACTTTTTTTATACTATCACTATTATGTTTAACCATTTTCTTCCTTTGACTTTCCTTAGTTTAAAAAGGCTAAAATACTCTTAAATAACATATATTTATCTAATCTTAACTTAAAATACTTTAGAACAACGGTGTCTTTCTATTAATTGAAATAGGTATGTTTCAAATTTTCTCGTAGAAGTGTTAACATTGAAAACCAATATCACATAAGTGGTATTTTTCTAACTAACATAGACAAAATCATAAAAAAGGAAAAAATGAGAAACTTTGACCGAAAGGCTCTTGACAAATATGCCACAAATGTTAAACTTGGATTGATTTATATCACTAAAAAATAATTACGATATCATAACCACATCATCATATTATATATAGAATATCATATATATATATATATATATATACATACTTAAGATACGGCAACAATACCAGATAATAACCACCATAATACTAATATGAGACCAGGATACTGTCCAATATTCAACCGTGATACCGATGTCTAAATGGTATCCGACGTGATACTGACTAATATTTGCCATTATCAATGGTACTACCCATGCCGGAGTACTTGAAAAATACCAAAAAAACATCATAAAAATCCAACAAATACAGAAAAATACACCACAAATTATAGAACAAAAAAATCACAAAGCACACAAATTGTTATGAAATACATAACAATTTCCACAAATTCACAAAAAAATAAAAAAAAAATTATTGTTGTTTAGTCTTCTCAGGGAAGAACTCTCCAGCGCCCCCTTCAATTTGGACCCTCATGAGGATCCAAAACCTCGATCTCTTCACTAACTTTTTCTCCGGCCACATTCTTAACGAGCTCAAGAAATGCAAGCAGTTATTGAGGATGATGTTCACCATGAACAAAATCTGCTGCAAAATTCCACACTCCGAAGGAGATCTTAATGGAGATCTATGCACAGCCACCAAGGTACGAGGGGAGATCTGTAAATAGCCCATCGAGCTTCACGTGGGTGGAGATTTGCTCCCCTATGAAGGCACGGGCTCGACGAGCTTCTCCAGTGGAGATGCTCTGTCCTGGTCCTTGTCATCTGGCCATGGAGTCGGGTTGTGTCTTGGGGCAGCGACATCGTTAGCATCTCACGAATCGGCAACAGAAGTTGCAGGAGATGTGATGTTGCAGATCGTCTGCATTAGCGAATCGGGGGTGATGAAGTCGGTCGGCAACTGGAAAGTGAGAGAGAGAAATATGGCCGGAGATGAAGGGACGGTGGTTGAGAATAAGAACGAGAGAAATAAGGCTGGGAAAGGGAGAGAGAAAGGGAAGAGGAACAAAAACCTAGGTTTAGTTTGGGTGACATTTTTGTTAGCACACAAAATTTAAACTATTTAATTGTGGCATATTTTACATTAGTTTAGGACCTACGGTATATATTAATCCACCTCCAAAATCAGTAGCATGTGGCCTAAACACCTCTAGGGAAAACAGTGGGAAGATGGGTAAGGAATATCCGCCTTAAAAAGATAACAAGTGAATGAGTTTAGAATTTTGGTTTAAACTAATAGGTGTTTAGTATCTTTAATTTCTACTAAAATTTTTAGTTTTTTAAAGTATAAACCTCTTATATGGTACAGTGTTAAGAAGAAAAAGGCTACATTATAAAAATTTTACATACTAAGTAGTTTTAATTAAAATTGATTCAAACCAATGGTTTGAATTAATATTTCCAAACGTTGCATAAGTTTATTACAATACTTTCTTTTACAAAATTTAAATTATTACATCCTTTTAATTCAAATTATTAGTTTGAATTCACTTCTCAATAATGCCTGATCTTGACAAATAAAGAATTAACTTAGTAAGGATTGGATGTACAAACAAAAAATTGTGAGCATTCTCAATACTATTGTTAGATAATTTACTACCTGAAACACACAAACTAAAGTTAGTGCATCTCATCCACCATTGCTTTCTTCCCATATGATACGGTTTTGCAAAAAAAAAAAAAAAAAAAAACGCATTTATTATAATGACCTCATTTTACAACTTATCAGCTTATGATCTTTTTTTTTTTCCTTCTCATAATCTAACTTGCAGATCTCTAAAGGGAAAAGTTCTAGTTTCAACCGGTATATGGAAAATGGAACAATTGTTTGAATTCATGATAGATTGTGTGAAGCGATTGAATCAAAATTAGTACAAGACAGACCGCAATGTTCTATATATTATATGGCATAAAGATCAATATATCACGAGGTAACGCTAATATCACTAGTACCACTAGTACACGTGGAATGTTATAATCATCGTCTAAAGATTAGACAATGATCACTTAACCTGTCATTTAAAGAATAAACGATGGTCAACTAAACCGTCGTTTAATTCAATGACATAATAGCTATATATGCACATTAGATGACAGTAATAAAACGTCATCTAATGTTCACTAGGCAACAAAGAATACATATTGCTTGATTTTAGACGATGCTTTAACATATTGCTTGATTTTAGACGATGGTTTATGCTTAAAACCGTCTTCTAATGTTGCCCTAAACAAAATAGGTGTAGATTTTATTCTCTTTGCCTGTGGGTGGCCTTCCCGTATTCATTTTGTTTTCATTTGCCTCACAATTCACTAATGATATAAATTAACAATAATTTCTAAAAATTAAAAATAACAAAATATAACAATAACAAAGTATAAAAATTCAATTAATTATAGGATTATTATCAGAAATACCCTCCCAACTGGGTACCATAAATAGTGAACTGGTTAAAAAACCCTCTCCATCTAATTCTATTTATAAACTTAACGGAATTGTTGAAGTGGTATGTCATTAACAATTAATTAAATATATTTAATTCTAATTAACTATACAAATATTAAATATTAAAAGTAATAAAGCAAAAGTAAAACATTGAAGAAAACAACTAAAAATTTAACTAAACCTAAAATTATCAGCCCATTTTAGCCACTTCTCCTAGTGGCCTTTGCACTTTAGATCTCGCCAAAGGTCGTCGCTCTAGAAGTGAGCATTCAAAGTGGATCGTCGTGTAGGGGGTCGTTGGGCAGGAGGGCGGATGACCAAGAAGGGTGGGGCCGAGAGGCCGATGTTCTCGTTGGGGTGGGGGTTGGGTGGGTGGGTGGGGATCTAATTTGATTAGTTTTTTTTTCTTTTTTCTTTTTTTTTTGTTTTAATTTTTTTTTCTATTGTAAGTTTTTTTTTTTTCAAATTCAATGTAATTTATGTTATTGGGGATAAAACTATTTTGTTAGAATTTTTTTATTTTCTTTTCTCAATTTTTTTAGTTTCTTAATATTTAATTAATTTTATAAATTTAATTATAATTTAATATATATATGTAATTAATTGTTAATGACTTACTGTGTCAGCAATTTCGTTAAGTTTATTGACGATTCACGTTATTTATGATGAATTCCCTAGAAACCATCGTGTAATTAATGTTTTCTAATCGACTAATTGCACTAGTTACAAACTGATTGTGAATACAACGACAGTGGAGGGAAGAAAGTGATGCAGAGGAATGAGGGAGAAGGCGACAGAGGTAAGGCGAGGTCAGGGGCGATGGGCATTGAGGGCAATTGGGCGATGACAACAGCAGTGAAGTAGAGAAAAAGGAAAGGGAGGGCGGCAGTGATTAGGTGACGAGGGAAAGGGAGAGGGGAAAGGTACAAGGAAAAGAGAGAAAAGACTAAGCACCATATCATTTTTCAAAAAAAATTAAAAAGGGCGCCTAATATTAGACGACGGTTTCATGGAAACCATCATTTAAAGTAAAATATTAGATGACATTTCTTGAAAATCATCATCAAAAGCGCAGTATGGATTTTCAAAAGAGGAAAGTCTATGTGCTGTGCTTTTTTCATGCAGATATAATGACAGTTTCGTAAAAACCATCCTCTTTCAAGCATTGTCTAAGCTACATTTTGTAGTAGTATATTTTCTTTTTCATTTTTTAATGTTATTAAAAATTGTATCTCACTTGTACTTGCGAAGTTAGTTTATTAACGAAGCACTCTCTTTAAATACACACACATATATGTATATATATGTGTATATATATAAACGAACCCAAACATTTTGAAAAGGGGGATAATTTGCAGGATTGTCCCTGCTTTAATTAGGTGTGCTTTGCCCTTCCACATAATCGAGTTTTGCCGAAATTAGCACAGGGGTTCTCGATATTACGGTTTAGATTAAGATGTTAGATTACAACTAATAATTTTTCATAGCAACGTTAGTAGAATAAATAGACAATAGTGACTATTGGCCACCCACCGCAGTATATACTATATTATCAAAGACAATCTACCAGATTTTGTTGCCTTTTAATCAAGTCATAAATTGCTAGATAATTTGGTATATTATCGCCAGTATAGACTAGATTAATTGTTCAAATCAACACAATCACGGGTTGGAAATTAATTTGGTAGATTATTTGCTAGAATCATCAGAAAAGTGAAAAAAGTGTCCACACGCACAAGAATACAAAATTAATTGCCAAAGATTGCCCCCAAGGTTTTACAATAAGAGTTTCATTATGTTATGACGGATCAAGTTGTGTCATATATATCATAAACAAGATCCACAATAAAAAAAAAAACTCAAATCAATTAATTATAAATCAAAAAATGCATTATAATAGATCAAGAATTTAGAAAAAAATAAGAGAAAGATTTTGAGTTGCATGCTTTCAAATCTCGCCCGCTTGTGACACCAGCGAGCATCTCAGAACTCGTCACTCAATCCTCGTGTCACGGCCTGTTCGGGAAATTTTTTGAATTTCCAAGACTTTTTCCTTAAAATATTCAACCTTTTAAGACAATATTCTGGAAAGACCTTTTTCCTCTCTCTTTCTTTTTTTTTTTTTTTTGTCTCTACAATCTCTCTATAGAATGCTTTCAAATGGCTGAAAAAGGCCCTAATTATCCTGCCATTTCTCCTATTTATAGGCGTTGATATACTTCTAATCAAAGCTTGCTTTGTCCTTAAAATTCTGGCCATTAGATTTGCCCCGCCTGAGATGCTTCAATCGATTACTGTGTTGTCGTGGAAAACCTTTTAAGTTGGTCTCAACTCTTTTTTTTTTTTTTTTTTTCGGAATTCTCTCGTGATTTGGTCTCATTCAGATGCTTTACTTTCCTTTCTCCTTGAAACAATGTCATTCCTCTTGATCACTACGGGGTCGTTTCACTTAATTACCATTAATTTTGCTCCCCATGTGACCTAATTAAAATTGTTATGTATCTCTGTTACGTCACTGAAACGAAGTTTTAAATCTCGTAGCAATGATGTCGGCAAGCACATCTAGTTCGCAACGTTGGGGTGGACGACATTGAGAGGGTCTCAATGTAAATTGACCTAGAGCTGAAAACTTAAAAGGATATAAATCAAAGTAAAATGGACAGAAGAAAAACTGAAATGAATGGCAGAAAAATAATTTGAAAGTTATGAAGGCATCATTCTAACTACAAATGCAAAGGGCCAGTACACTCTCAAATGACGCTAAACAAAAATGTTGGATGATTGGCAGGGTGGTTAGAATTGTTTTGCTTGTAGCATATGAGAGCTTTATATTATAGCAATTTGTTTTATTACTGTAACATGTGAGAGTTTTACACCGTTTATAACCGAAAAAATGGTTCGGACCGACTTTCCAAACGGGTTTAAATAGAAACTCAGAAAGGTTTTCCATGTGCTTCGTTAATTAGATCTGGCATCCCTTCCACAAAAATACTTTCAAACTGACACAAAAACTCCATGACTAGTTGAGTTGGTCTTCTATATATTTTTTCTTAGAGAATTACTCGAGAGATATTTTCATTCATGCGTATGATATTAGGGGTGATTGTTTGAAGGGTTCAAGAGGTTTGAACCCAAATTTGGTTTGAGAAAGCATTTGGTTGTATAAATTTAAAACCCAACTTGAAACATTTAAGGGTTAATGAGACATTTGTCCTTTTTTTATTTGTAGAGTTAAAATATGTCTCCATTTTATGTATATTCTTTATATGTCACAATGCATAAATATAAAGACATTAATAACCTTAATAATGATATTGTTTGTTTTATTTTTTAAGTAACAATAACATATGTATTGAAGATTTGAACAGATTATGATTCATTAAATTAAAAAAAAAAAATCCTTATAATTAGGTTGTTTGTTGCTTAAATTCAAATTGTTATCCACAATCAATAATTTAAAATTTGTGATTTTGGAATAAAGTACGGATTATGATTTCATTTAATTTAAAAAAAAATATCTCCCTAATTAAGATATTTATTGTTCAAATTCAAATTATTATCTAAAATAAGGATTTTAAAATTTAAGATTTTGGAATAAAGTCATTGTTACTCTTGAATAAGTAAGTGTATCGAATCTTTGTTTATCATCTCAAAGATATGAATATCAATTTCAAAGTCTCATCAAGAACAAAGCACTAAGACTTATTAAATTGAAAGCAACAATTTTTTACCGACAAATTGGGAACAGGACTCTTATTTATCTCCCACTGGAAGAATGGTACAGAAAAAGAGATTGAATCATCCATTCACGATCCAAAATCCTCAATGGGTGTTCATATGCTAAAAAGAATTCATCCACAAGTGGTATTAATTCGCAAATGTGCAAGATTTTTTATGATGGTTTGATTGTTCTCTTTTTTTTTTTTGTAATTTATTGATATGGCATTCTTGTATTGCAGCATGTAAATCTGTGATATTATTAGTTCTTTGTTCAACGTTTAACGTTTTTGGACTTTATTGTATGCATATATTGACCTTTCATTTGCTTACTAATTGCTTGAAATCATGGCTGTAATGGAAAGTCTTTTGCTTGTTGGAGAAGCTTTGCTTGCGTAGTTTTTCTTTGTTTTCTTGAGATTTGGAGTTCGGTGGCGATGGTGAATTCGGAATTTAGGTTCAATTTCTTGGTTCTTTGCTTGTGGTTTTTTTTTTTTTTGGGTGATTTTGGCATTGGCGTTGGCTTCGGATTGTTGCCAATTGAACGTGGATGATGTCTTGTCGTGGAAATTAGGGTTCTTGGCATTGTCTCTGTCGGTTGATTTTTGTTTGTTGAGCGTCTTTGTTTGCATAGCATTTCAGTGAGCTCATGGTTCCATTTGCTTCGTTTCTTGCTAATTTGGTTTTTCCTGGAACCAGAATTCTGAGGTGAATTTTGGAATTATGGTGCAATTTCAAGACTTTTGTCTCTGTTTGATTGATCCTGGCACTAATAATGTTGCCAACTGAGTTGGAGTATTGTAACAATGATTTTTGGGTAATTTGATAAGTTTGGCGTTTCTTCTATTTCTTTCGGGAAAAAAAAAAGCAAAGCATTAGAGGGATGAAGACCTTTTATTGTGTGTTTGCTTTATGTTTCATGTTGAAAATGATTGTTACTATATTGGAGGGATGAAGACCTTTTATTGTATGCTTATATTGTCCTTAAATATTAAGTTAATGTTATTCATTTTCTTTTTGTTTTAACTGTTTTTTTTTTCTTGGAGTGTAGTATTTTCCGTTACAATTAATTTACTTGATTGTCCATGTTATTCCATTTTGTTGTTTTAATATTGTCAATGTTTTGAATTGTTATGTAGTTAATATTTCATTACGTTAATGACATGATATCTTTTAATTCTTTTGTAATTTAATGAAGTTATCGATTTTAATTTTTTTAATGTAATTTGTCTCATTAATTTACTATCATTCCTTTATTATTTCATTAAATTAGTGATATTTTTTTTGGCTTTATGTTTCTTGTGTTATAAAATAAATTTATTGACATCTTTTAATGTTTTATTAATGTAATTATATATCATTAAATTAATAACATTCTTCTATTCATTTTCTGCTTTTTGTTATCCAAGTAATTTATTGACATTAATATTCACAGTAAATAATGTAATAATTTATTCTTATACAATAATTATATTCGACATTTTTTTCAGAATCATAATTTACTTTTACAGAGGAGCAATGGAAGTCGAAACAAATAAATATGTATTCAAACATAGAAGTAATTGCAACCCTTAAGTCTAAACTTAATGACTCACAAAAATTGCTATTTAGAAGAGGGTGTTTTGGTCCCTTGTTGGACATGAGGATTACAAAATTTTCCATCACAAATTCTTCATCAACTTATCCTAAGGCAATGTGCTCACAATAGAGTTGATGAGCTATGTTTTGACATTAATGGTGAACAGCGAACATTTGGCATAAAAGATTTTGCTCTTATTGTTGGATTGAATTATGGTACGTCAAAAACGTATACATCTATAGGTATAAAATCTAGATTAAAGGAAAAATATTTTCCAATGCGATTGACAGTCCAACTAGAATTAAGCTCTTTAACGGATGGCAATCTTGAGGGCAATGATGAAGATATTGTTAATTTGTGGAATTTGTATTGCCTTCACGCACTAATCCTTGGAAACCCAAAAATCCAAATTGTTCCTTACCAGCATTGGAAAATATTTGATGGAGATGACTTATTGAACAAGTATCCATGGGGCAGGAAGCATTCACAAGGACCATAGAGAGCATCAAGAAAGCAACTAACTCTTGGAATACTGTTAATAGTTATGGAATTTGTGAATTTCCACTTGCAGTTGTAGTTTGGGTGTATGAAATAATTCCAGCGTATTAGAAAATGGGTTTTACACTTAAGTGGAATGATAATATACTCCCACAAATCCCACGGTGGAGTTCAGATAACCAAGCAGATTCTCGTGAATTAAATATGCATGTCTTCTCAGGCAAGGTACCTGTTTTAATTTTTTATTTTTTTACTGGAAGAATTAATGTTTTTTAGATGTTAAAATATTTAGTAGCGTTTTATAAGTTATTTAGTATGCACTATCATTAATTTACTTATGCTTATTAGATTTTGTAGGCTTTTAACGTTAACCTTAGTAGTATGGTTTTCGTTTCAACATTGTTGGACTTTCATGTTTATGACATATATATATATATATATATATTAATTTAGGTTGTGGTAAATATTTTAGTCGCATCAAGCTCTGAGTTGGGGGTACCGTATATGGCTATTTTTGATGGTATTATTGATGAGTATCCGTCCTTTAGTAAAGGAAATTTAAATGGAATGATCATAAATCACAATGGGTTAACTGAAGAGACACCAACTTTGAATCAGGAGCAAAGTGATAGAATTGTGAAGATTGAAAAGGCTCAAAGTACAATTAGTGTTAAACAAGATATTTTGTTTACCATGGTAAGGGAAATACACTGTGCGATAGTGGTAAAACCACATGTACCATCTGCACCATCTGCAAACCATGAGAAACCATGTTCATCTGCAGACCAGAGGGTGACACACATTCTGTTGATAGTCTTGACCGTATCCTAAGAACAATTGACACACAAATGTTCATGGAGTTGTCTAAACAACCTTGTAAAATAAATAATGATAACCAAGTATTTAAACTTCTATTCATTTTTAATGAATTTGTCATTAAAGCAATAGGTGTGAGTTTCATTATTCCTAAGTCAACAAGCGTGTTTTATTTATTTATTTTTTTTCAGGAACAAGAATTTGAATCAGACGATAGCTTCGATCATAACAATAGGACAAAGAGGAAGAATGATACTGTCGATGTTTAAGTTTTTTTTTTCTTGTTTTATTTTTAATGATATGAAATCATTATAATAATAGATTTGATAGTATTACTTAAAATGATTTATAGGATTCTTTAAATATTCTGACTGATGGGAAGGACTATAATTCCCAAAGTAAGTAATGAAGATCAAAAGCAAGTCTCCAAAGACGTAATTTTTTAATCAATTTTTTAATTTATAATTATGAGTTAATAATTAACCTTTTTTAATGATATTTAAAATATCTTTAAAATGTTCTTAATGACATAGTAATTATTTTAATAATATTAAATTTTGTACTATATAATTACATTGTCATTATTTTAAGCTAGTATGTATATAAAAATTAAAAGACCTAAATAAAGTCTAAATTCCTATTTAATCATATAAAAAGTAATCAAAACTAGGCCTCTTTGTCACCCCTATTAACTGCGAAATAGCCAATATTTTTACCCTAAAAAAATAGAGCAAACAAGGTACTTAGTGAATGCTGCTTAAAAAACAGATATGTAGAAATGAAAAGTTCCTTGCAGCAAAGGAAAACCATAAACAAGGTAAATTACGAGTAAACAACAAAAAACTTCCTCTTTCCGAGCTAATTGAACAAAATATAAACGTATAATAGCAAGAAATACATCGTCTTGTGCTTGCTTATCAGGGGAAAAAAACTTATGCTGTAGTAGATGTTTAAGGTTTTTGTATTTTTTTCCTGTTTTATATTTAATGATATGAAATCATTATAATAATATATTTGATGGTATTACTTAAAAAGCATTAATAATATGAAATCATTATATTTAAGATTTTTTCCTATTTTATATTTAATGATAGTATTACTTAATAATATATACAGGATTCTTAAAAAATTCCGACTGACATGGGAAGGACTATAATTCCCAAAGGTAGTAATGAAGATCAAAAGCAAGTCTCCAAAAAGGTAATTCTTTTGTCAATTTTTTAATTTATATTTATGATTTAATAATTAACCTTTTTTACTGATATTTAGAATATCTTTAAAAATTGTTCATGATGGAGTAATTATTTTAATGATGTCAAATTTTACACTGTATAATTACATAGTCATTATTTTAATTATATTGCTCGAACTGCATTTGCTTGGATGGGATTTTGACATGACTTTCTGTTGTGACCAATCTAACAAAAACGACCACACCTGTTTTTCTTCTTGAAATCTCCCTTTGAGGGAATACGTTCCTTTTTTGGCCACCGAGTTGGTCGTCTTGTAGCCGGCAGCATTACTTTAATCTCGTTAACAGATAAAGGTACCTCCCAATCTTGTTTGTTACAGAGAAGCTCCACCGCAACAAGTTGAGTTGTTAAATAAAAATCCCCACATAATTGTATAGCGAAAGGTTAGATCTTGTGATAACTATGCAAGCATGAGAATAAGGGAAAAGATCTGCTTGCCACTCCTTGCAAGTGCAGGTCCTTGCCGCCAAGTCTACTATAAACTGAAAGTCACCATCAGTGACAATGAAGCTTTGAACACCAATTTGGTCACTCTGTTGAAAAAAAATTATCGTTTTTATAATTATTATAAAATTGAGAAGTTAATCCCACAGATTGTCAAAGCAATTAAAAAGTTGAATGTTAAAACATATTAAAATAATCAAGTCATTATATTAATGATCAACGTGTAATAAAATGATCATAACCTAATGAGCTTTTTTCTGCTTAGAATAAGTGGTAAATTTTTAGTTTTTTTTTTTTTAAAAAAGAAACAACAAAAGGTGCCTCTATAGATCATGAATTGTTTGCATAGTTGAGAAGTATCTTATTTTATGAACTTGTGATTGGTGTAAAAGTACCTGCAGCACCATTTCTTCGTTTGCTAAACCACTTCAATAACAAGTTGACCCAGTAATCAACTAACTTCGAAACTAGAAATTCCTTAACCTTTCTGAAAACATTATTCATCAACTCCGAAATATTTTATGTCATGAATGCATCCCTGCTACGGCCACTATAAGCACTGGCCCATCTGGCATGGCCAACATCTTCTAAATATTGACGTATTTTTGGATTAATGCCATCCAACTGATGCATATACTTTTCAAAATCAAGCATACAACAAGCCCTAGTATAATTGTCGAAAGCACTAACAAGTCCTGTACCCCTAAAATTTGTTTTTAATTTGGCACGCAAATGGTATGCCCATATACCATGTTGGGCATCATGAAAAATTTTCGCAACAGCATATGCTATACTATCATGCCTGTCTATAGCAATTACTAAATCTTCATGATGTTTAATTGTTTCCTTCAACTTAACTAAAAACCACTCCCAAGAATGATAATTTTTGGAGTCCACGAACGCAAAAGCTAATGGGAATATTTGATTATTCCCATCAAGACTACTAGCAATCAACATTTTACCATCATACTTATTCTTTAAATGGGTCACATCAATAGATATAACAGGTCGACAATAGTGTCATTCCATAATCGAAGCTGCCATAGAGGTAAAGAAATACAAGAAACTACCATCACTATTGGTTCCTGCATTTATTAAAGCAACAACAATATTCATTAATGAGTATTAAGGAACTAGCATAAATTAAAAAACAACATAAGATATTTTTTACCAAAATTGGTAGACTCTAAAGCAAAACAATAAGATGGTAGTTGTGAGTACGATTCATCGGGCAATCCCCTTATAGCATCTAAAGTCAATCCTTATACTCTCTATGCTTTGTTATAACTAATATTAACCTTATGCTTTTGATGCATGTGGTCAATAATGTCCCCAGGGGTTGTCTTATCTCCACCTTTTTTGAAAAACGCTCTTTATGCAACTACTAATTATCATACTACTTGCTTGACGATTGTAACGCTCGCCTAATTTCATGTAACGGATTATGTTATGATAAATAACAACGTTAAATATTATATTTATGATAAGTGTTATGATATATGATAGATGGTGCTAACCATTTTATTCTAAGTGTTATGACAGGTGACGCTCGTATGGAATTGATGTGCTCAAATGTTCATGTCATTAATGTTATATGTTTAATTATATTTT
>CAMOHE010035052.1:0-10228 GCA_946598075.1 Artocarpus hirsutus | reverse complement strand
CAAAAAAATTAATTTATTCCATACCAAAAAAATATTAATCTAATTATTTTTTTTGTTGTTTCCGTAATTTGAATGAAAACCTAATCCAATCTAATTAGATTTCTCCATGAGTGTAATCTTAATCTAATTAGATTTTTCTTTTAGAGTGTAATCCTAATCTAATTCAATTTTTTTTCTCCTTTTCCTTTTTTTTTTTTTTGCACGGCACTGCCATTTCTCTCTAGCTCTCTCTTTTTTTCCCTTATTTACACGGCAATGCCGTTTATACAACACAATATATGTACATATATATATATATATATATATAATAACTTTTAATTATTTCTTACGTAAACGTAATATATATTAATCATTGTTCAAACTACTATAATTGAATTTAAACACCTCACACAAATATGCCACGAAAATAAAATTTGAAATATTAAAGATAGAAACAAAAAAAAAAAAGAAAAGAAAAAAAACTTGAAATTGAGAAGGAATTCAAAAGAATAAACTATATAAAATTGATGTTCACGCATAAAATAGATCTTTAATATTTCAAATTTTATTTTGATGTTCACATTGGTTCCTTCATTTTATATTGATTTCAAATTCCACAAAGGTAACAAAAAAACGTAGAATTGAGAAGAAAATCAAAAGAAAAGGTGGGAAAAGAAAATAATACAACATTTTCATTTAAAAAAGAAAAAGAAAAAGATCTGGCGAAAATGATAATATGAATTTGACTTTTTGATCATATGATGTATAAAAATCAAAATACAAAAAAATAAAAAAGGAATTCAAAAGATAGGAAAATCTTACCTGGATCTTATAAGGAGCAATATCTTGTAAAATTTAGTAACGTCATAAACTTCTTACGTTAATGCATCTGAGATATATACAGAATGAACGGTTAGTATTATGAATATAATGTATATATCAAGATAATATGAATTTGACTTTTTGATCATATGATGTATAAAAATCAAAATACAAAAAAAAAAGAGAGGAATTGAAAAGATAAGAAAATCTTACCTGAATCTTCTAAGGAGTAATATCTCGTTAAATTTAGTAATACCATGAACTTCTTACGTTAATACATTTGAGATATAAATAGACTAATTAAAATTTTAAAATTTAAAAACTAGGCGGTAAAACAACTCATTAACTTAATTAAAAAAAAGTACGTGTATTTTTTTCTTAATTTAAACATTCAAAAAATAAGGAAATTTGTTATAAAAATTTAAATATATAATAATATGTAGTTAGAGGGTATTTTAGGGTTTTGAAAATATAAAAGTTTAAAAAAGGGACATATAAGTGATATTCACATAACGAAGATAGATATCAATTCACTCTTTAAAAAAGAGACAGATTATGTAATTTTTACAAAAATAAAAAGAAAAAGATGGGGTAAAGAACTGGGCTTCAAGGCCCGGTATTTATTGGGCTCAAAAAGTACTGTTTATAAAATTTTAAACATTTTTTTACTGTTTTTTGGTGGAAAATTTGGATCAAAATGATCTTTTTCTTCCTCAAAATGTCCACGCCAGATTCCCTTCCTAGTGAAATCGCTTGTAATCTCCTGTCGGCGGCTGGACGTACGGAATCCTACGAGATCTAGAGCGTTGAAGCTGCAATTAGGCGGCCGAGAGAGAAGACAAGAAATGGGCCGGGTGGGCACCACATGGGATGACGAGCATGACCTTTGGTTGATCTCAGTACTCTCATCTGACGGATGGAAAAAGGGATGCACGTGAGAGAGCTTCCATGAGATCAGACACACCTAAGATTCGCGGAGCCTACTGACATGCACTGTGCGGCGACGGGTGGCAGACCGCTGCTAACGAGCTCAGAGATCGAACGGTGGAGATTCATCTGGCTGCACGATCGACGGCTACCATTCCCCACATGTCTGCTTTTAGATGAATTCAAATTTTTAACATTTTTTAAGGCATTTGATGTTCGATTTTGTCTACTTTAGTGCCGTTTTATTTTTTTTTTGCCAGATTTCAAATCTAACGATAAAAAATTAAAACAAAATTAATTATTTTACAAACATAATATTTACAAAAATATTAAAAATATTTATTTACAATAAAACATATAAAATTAATTATAAACTTCTAAAATTTTCAATCTCTTTTAGTTGACACATATATGATTTTAAGACTTAGAAATATTTCAAAAATTACTAAAAATATAATAAAATATATTTACAAACTAAAAACACATTATCAAATACATTAAGACTCAAAATAAAATAACTGCTTATTATTTTTACGGTTTTAATTATTTTCAATCTAAACACATATTTGACAAACCGAAACGACTCTAAAAATTACCAAAAATATTATTAAACATAAAAGCACATTAAAAACATGTTTTTAAACACATGTTCACACTAAGACACTAAAATACTAATTAACACAAAACTGCTATTAATTAGATGATTAATGAGAAATAAAAGTATAAATAAATGATTTTATCATTTGAAAATGTACACTTTTACAGTCTCATCAACATGGCTCCTGTGAACTTTGGGTTTTGTGATCCGAACCTCCAATCAGCGATCTGAGACTACTTCCTGACTCGTTTCAATGTCTCAGACATGATGGTGCCTCTATTTGAGCTAATTCCACTCTGTTGAAAATCGTATGGTACTGGATGTACGCGAATTGAGGCAACACAGACCTAAGTAATAGAGTTCATAAAGATATTTCTTGAAATTATAAATCTCTAAGAAGCATTTTAGCCACCCACGATCCCTCTAGGACCATTATTAAGGAGGCTACTTAGACTGTAGAATAAGCGAGATGCAACTAGACCCGCTTAGCTTGGAATCTAGGTAAGTAAGATCTTGCCCACAGTATGAATAGTTTTGAAGTAAAATGTTTTACATATTTTCATAAAAAATTATGAAGTGCATGATTAGTAATATGTTATACCATGCTATGTATATTATGATGTGTTATGCTAAGTCATGATATGCTATATTATGTCATGTAATGAGTATGATTTGTTAAATTAAAGTCATGCCAAGTATTATTATATTATGATTATGTCATGTGTAGTAAGTGAGGTATATTGAATTAAATTATACTGCCTACTCACTTTCAGCTAAACACGTTTATGATTTACGATTTACCATTTTGTGATGTTATATAGTAACATGTCATATTGCATACAAGCAATAAGTTAAGTGAAAGAAATAAGACAAGATAAGTTAATAGTATCGTATTAACCTCTCAACCTATATGTATGCATTATTTACAGTTCCGTTTAAGATCTTGGAGTCGTTGAGGACCTCGCAAACCCTAATCTTTCGAGTGTTGCGTGTAACTAGTACTAATACCTGGGCCCATTTAGTAAGATAAGTTAGAGCTTAATTAATTAAGCATAAAACAAGTTGATAAGCAAGCATAAAATGTTCATGTATGATTTCATGAAATGTTTCAAATATGTTTTGCGAGTCTAATTTCTTACTTGTTGAGTAAAAAAACATTTAAGTATATTCATGCTGTAGGTAAAGAACCAGTAAGGAATATTTGATGGACAACGGTGTACATCAGACAAATAGTGGAGATTGAAATGGATACCACTTATGCAAAAATAATATATTTCCACATTTTACGTTTACAAAATGTTGTGCATTTTTAGTTTACGAAATTCTATTTTTTTTTTATTTTACAAAATTTTATGCATTTTTAATTTACGAAATTTTGTACATTTTTATTTTGCGAAATTATACATGTATCAATAAATAAATAAAAGTACATTAAGTATAGTTTAGAAACGAGGTTGTAAGAAAGATTTTAGTATTCTAAAATATTGCAACAAAAATTGCAACAAATATACAAAAAATTCAAATAAGAAGTTATAGCATTTAATTTTAGGAATGTTTTTAAAAGTTTATTTTTAATTAAAAAAGGGTTAAAAAGAAAGTTTTAAGTACCTTATTTTATGTTTAAAAGAAAATATTTTAATTTAGAAATGTTTTAAGTTAGAAACATTTCTTAATTAAAAGAAAAGTATTATGAAAGTATTATTATTACGTCTGAAGATATTATTGTGATGGTGAAGTTAAAGAATTAGGTCTTTAGGAATAATTATTATGTTAAAACATAATAATTATTATTATGTTATTACTATATCTCAAGTTAGTATTTCTTTCCAATATTTAATGAAACCTACTAAGGTTTCCTTTTAGAAAAAAAAAATTTCACAATTTAAGTATTTTAATTTGAGGTATGTTTAAGTTCACGATTTTGTAGTTAAGTAACAGCTTACATAAGTAGGGTTGTTACCCACACACACTTTAATAGACGGAGAATTCTTAGAAATTGCTACACAATATGATATTTCATACATTTTTAATACATCAGTTTGGTGGTTGCACTTGCACAAAACTCACCGAACATGGCAAAAGTGGCACAATAAAATGTGTCATTCAGAAAGTGAAAGTTTGTTTATATGTTTGTGCTTTCTATGTGAATTTACAAAAGGAAATCTTGAAAGAGAAATAATTTCCATGATAATATGGAATTGACTATTACATCCAAAAAAATTATCCTATTGGTAAACTACACTCGAGAGACTCAAACCTTAGCAAAAAAATAAGACTAGTCTCTCTTGGAAAAGCTTTGAGGCTTACTGCTGGCAAAAACCAGCCAAACAACCGTCCCAGTCAAGTAGAAGACTATTGACGGTGCAAACAATGATAGCTGCAAATTATAAATTAGAATAATTTGAGAAGAAAGTTATGCGGACAGTAATATAAGAGGTCCAAAGAGAAATAAAAGTAAAAGAACGGCTACTTACGCTCCATGAATGAGTTAAATCTAAAAGGTAGCCAGTAAGTGCAACACCTACTATGCCAGGAACCGCCCCAACCGTGTTGGTAATGCCCTGCATGAAAGGTTTTGATTAAAAACTAATAATATAATTCACAGCCAAATCATAGAAGGAAAAGATTTCTCATTTTAAGACTTAAAAGCTGGGCACACTGCAAACGCCGCTGGGCTTTGTACTTCATGTTCAGAAGAATCTGGGGGGGATTGCAATGCCGGATAGAACAAAAAGTTAATGAAAGACCAAAACTCATATTAACTATTCATTTCTTTAAGAATTTTTAGAACTCCAAAATAGTGCTGATAGCTTTATAAGGATATAATATTATGGTCTGGAGATGCATTGATAGTGATGGAGGCAAGTCTAGTCTCATGATGGACAGATGGAGAATGTTTTGGCTAATTTTGAAATAAGGAAAGGGAAACATTAAAAAAAAAGAAAAAGAACTGCTCCCCAATGGTTTGGACTGCTGAAATGCACGTTTCAGGAAAAACAACAGTTCTCTATTTGTTCTCCTCCCCAAAAAAAGACTTTTCAATTTGTCAAGAGCATATAGCAAAAGCAGATTACGTTAGTGACCCATATCCTAATAGAGAAAATGTTTTGAAGAAATCATATTATCTACTAACTGAAGAATAAGTTTGAGGGAATCTATCTCGCCTAAGGACTATGTCATCAAATACTAAAATGGAAACTTCCAGCACGTCAATAAACAAGGTTTTAAAATTCACATACCAAAAGTATACTTGCGTATTCAGGTGACATATCTTGATGAGTACAATAAAGTCCTGTGGAGATTTAAGTTTGCAGTAAGAATTGAGAGATAAGATGGTAATAGTATCCATTATCTTCTGAATCACCGAACTACTTTTAGAATTGTTTTGCACCTGACAAGGCAAAGCTTGAAAGTGCTAAACCACAAGAGAGAATCCCCACAACCTCCCAAGGAGGCAATCCCAGATCCACAGAACAAAGAGCCATGCAAACTGCAGGTGACAAAAAGGCAATTGTTTGGCATACCTTTCGCACCTGCAACAATGACGAAACTTGATTAGCAGCTTATGAATTAGTTTGTATCAATTTCAGTAGCATGGCATGTCTGTGTTTATGTGCTCTAGATGAAATTCCAAGACATGAAAATAAAAACATTATTCTTACAAAGTGACACTAAATTTATGACATCTACAAGCTAATTATGCGAGATTCCTCGGAGACTTGAAAAAAGGTAAATTAATTACAGATTTATTATCATAACGAGTTATTTCTGGTTCCATCACAAACAAAATATTAGTTCACAATTTCTCCTTACCGTGGTGGTTTCAACGCCATTTGCAATCAAGTTGTCAGCAATCTGTGCCGCAATGTTAGTCACAAAAACTGAAGCCAAGGGAGGAAGAATGGAAACCTGAAACATGTACATGGACCTTGCAATTTAACAAATGGATATCTGAATCAATGTAACATAAGCTAAGACAGTGGAATATGGTTATTGAGATTATCATTTGCCTAAAATTAACGTTATCTTTTTATTGTGCTTGTTTTTATCATGCCTGCATCCATGAGGCGTCCATCCTATTGAAGTGGATTTCATGCCTAACAGTTTCTAAGTGGCAGAAGCAGTCTGATCTTAGTTTGACAAAAAGTTCCCCGACTAAATATACAAAAATATAAGTTCATATAAAAAGAAAAATGTATTATAAAAGGGTGTAAATAAAATATCTAACTTATTTTACACGAACCTCTTTAAAAATGTCATGAATGACGTATGAGATTATGGAAATGAAATTTTTCATACATCATGATTCTTTCTATTCCATAACATGACTGTGGTACAATCTGATTTGCGCAAATCCTAAGGCAGGAATTTTGAAAGTCTAGAATAACGGGTAAAAAAAAACTTGATTTAAAGAGAAGAAGAAGAAGAAGAAGAAGAAGAAGAAGAACGGGTAAAAAAACTTGATTGAAAGAAGAAGAAGAAGAAAGATAAACACAGTTTTTGGATTACCCATGCAGCTTCTGTCAAATTCAGGTTCAGCTCCTCACTGCACACATGTTAAATGAAAATCAACTTCCGATTGAAATGTTCATGACAAAAGGAAATCATGTATTTGTTGCAAGCGTAAGGGATAAAATCAATTTTTTCTTGGTAGATTTTCAAATATATTCCTGATTAATATTTATGGTTCCTAAGTTACATATGATAAGGGGTGACAATTGAAATGCAATAATGTATTTCTTGTATCGAAGTCCTGAAGATACAAGTAGTTATATATCCATTGACAAAAGGAAGTAGAGACACCAAAAAACTATAAATAAAATCATAGACAATGGTAAACAGCATTACTGAAAATATATGAGAGAGAGAGAGAGAAGAAGAGAGAGCTACTGCCATATCAAACTCTATTTCAATTTTTCACTGAGCGTAGTGTTTAAAAATACCTAAAATAAGTAGGAATCCAAGACAGGCAAGTATAATGACCCCAACTTCCACAAAAATGAGCATATATCATAGCCCATACTGCTGGAGTTTGGAAAAATGCCTTCCATGGTACATCCTATCAGTACAAAAGCAAGTAAGAAAACCAAGCCAACAATAATAGCCAACCAAAAATGTGGAAGTATCTACTTTAAAGGTTAACTCAAAATATTTCTGTAATTTAGTTATTTACTAAAAAAGCTGTTAAAACCAATCTAGATTCTAGACAATTAAGTATCATCATTTTTTACTCCTTCATCAATGACAAGGCTTTCCTGCATACTCCTTATTACAGCTTTAGCTAAGCAATTAACAAGTCCACACCCTTATCACCCCAAATGCACTTGGCAAACATGTGGCATACCTTTAGTGAATCAGCCAACTCTTCCAAGGAATTATTCGATGTTTTGTTCATGTGTATGGTCTGGCTACCTGTTATATTACCAGGGAAAACTTTAGTTCTCCGCAGAGATATTTAAATTTGAGAAATTATAACACATAATAGTATAAGTTTTTATCAAACAACATTCATTATCTTGCTAATCTGATTAGTATTCATCAGAACATGTAACTATTCTTAATCATACTCGGTGGTCAAAGCCATAACACTAATCCTGTGAACAATTATAATAAAAATAATGAGCTCAGATGTCTTAAAAAACAAAAATAATATAGGCATTCAGTGCTCACGTGAGATGGATTCAGCAGCCAATAAAGCTTTTCCTTCTCCAAGAATCTGAAACCCCAGGTACCTTCAAGAATATATTGCCAAAGATGAAAATAAGTTGCACTTAAATTAACAAAAATTTTCCTTCTATTCATCGAGTGGGTACCATTGCAATAGGTTAGAAACGATCATGCATAATAAAATAAATAATAATGATAACTTTTTTCAATGACCAACATAACTAATTTTTATCCTGAACACTTTTGGCAGGAAAAAGTAGAAAACGCTAAAAAGGTTCCGCACACTAAATTAGAAGCAGTTAGGCACATTCAATAAGTACAGAGATGGATCTTACCAGCCTAATCCCAAAAGGCCAAATATATAAAAAACAGACTCCCAACCAAAATTTTGAATCAGGGGAGGGGCCAACAGAAGCCTGCAAGTGTTTCAGATATTAGGAATTAAAATAACCAAATTCAATCATTCATGCAAATATCAAGGGATAAACGGCCCAAGAAATATACATGTGATGACCATAGCAAAACCTAAAGTCAAATATTGGATTTTTATGTTCAAATGGTATATTGGTTCGGATGCACAAGAGACCGAATAAAATAATTCATTTGTAGATTTTCGTTGAACTTATTTTAAAAGAAAAAAGCCACAAATTCCAGCAAAAATTATAAAATATTTGATGCCAACAAAAACAATTGAAGAAGATTTTAAAAATGTGTACGAAAGTTGATATAAGAACAAAAATGAAATATAAAACAAATACAGATTTTGCTTTGATAACTCTCTAAGCACTTGAATAATTTTCCTTGCAAGATATGTGAAAAAAAAAAGGTTCCGAAAACCCTGTTCTTAGTTCACCAAGAGAACTTATTTTCAGATAAATTATAAGTCCAGCAAGGTTGATACCACCACCATTATGGCTATGTTCAAATCTTAACAAGTAAAAAGCAGTTAATGTGTATAATAATCAGTCCTTTTCTATCTAAATATGGTTCAATATAATTAGCACGTTTCTATCCAAATATGGTTCAATATAAGACATACCCAGCAACACTTCCTACACTCAAACCACCAAAAACAAATGCTACAGCCCGTGAGCGCTCCTCCAAAGGTATTGATCTGCATGAGATTTTGGTTCTTTGGTAAGAAATAACCCATATGAATAGAAAGGATACTTGGAGGTAAAACTACATTACATTGACAATAAGAAAACACAAAACAAAGCACAAATTTGAAATGACACGTGCAAAGGAGAGTTAAGATGAATAATAGACATATGGTACTGCCATAGACTAGATATAAGACTATCATGCTTTTAGAGTAAAATCAATGTCATACATGCCTGGCAATTAGATCAGTTGCGGCAGATGGAGAAACCCCTTCTCCTATTCCCACCTAACACATAAAAGAGAAAATGAGGGCTCAATAAGTAGTGACAATATCCATTTAATCAACTCAAAGAACATGATTAACCTTTCTCTCCCTCTCTCCTTCCAATGGTCAGTAACAAATCCGATCATTTCAGGAATACCAAATGTTTGTGCAGTAAATTAACTCATTACATCAAAAAGTTATCCGACCTAAGAAAGTCGTACTAATAACAAGGTAGGAGGTGGAAATTTACCAAAATTCTTGACAATATTAAGCCGGGCATAAATCCAGCAAGAACAGGAACGAGAGCCGTAGCCAGTGACCAAGTCAATACTCCAATCTCAAGAACTTTTCTGCATTAAAAAAAAAAAAAAAAGAATTGACAGTTGAAAGTGACTTAATATGTATATGACGCACCACACTACCTTAGCCCAAGAAACGAATGGCGCATACAATATTTTATAATCACTGATGAGGCTAATGATTAAAGAACATGACTCTAAGCACCATGTAGTCATGGCTGACAAACGGTAACATCAATTTAACGAGTTTCTGCATTACCACAGTCATCAAGGCTACCAGTAAACAGTTAAGTTTTAGCTGCATTATGAACTCAGTTTAAGTAAAACAAAAACTTCTAAAACTACTTCTTGATTCTCTAATTGAATCAAAATAGAAGCGACACTTCATAATTGAACACAAGTCACCCAGTTTTCTTGTATTAGCGGCACATTTAGGGAAACAAAAATAAACATCTGAAGTCTTAATAAGCAAACCTCCCGCCAAACATCTTGGCAAGCCACCCCCCTGGCAACTGACTAAAAGCATAGCCCCAAAAGAACGATGACTGCACCAATCCAGCCACTGAA